>VZTE01006487.1:533479-545419 GCA_013397775.1 Eulacestoma nigropectus | reverse complement strand
AAAAAAAAAAAACACAGACTTGCTCATTATGGACTCGTTAGGCTTCAGTAGGGATCCATATACATTTTAAACAGGGAAGCAAGGATTTCTGCTCAAGAAACAAGCCATATTCAAAAATATATCTAGTACCCAGTCACACAATTAATTATGAATTTTAGGACAATGTAAGTGTGGTCAATGGGTCGCTGTTAGGTTAAACTTGTATTACAACAGATTTTTTTTGTCTTTTTGCAAAATAAAAACAAGAGACACTTGCAGATCTCCAAATAGCTTTTAATGAAAAACAGAACCACTTCTTGGCACAGAATGATGCAGACACCAACTGCCCCCTCCCCAGCTATCTATGATTGCTTCTCTATCTCCACAGGTGACAGGTGCCTTCTCCAGGCAGCAGCTACCGTGTTTATCTGGCAGGGGACAGGCTAATGAAGCCGAGTAGGAACATAGCTCCCATTTAAATGCAATATTGGACTGAATACCTTTCCAAGTTCTTGGGAATGCAGTGGTTTTGTTTAAGAGACCAACAGAACTTATTCTTACCAGTTTTTAAATTCTAACTGTTAATGAATGCAAAATTTTCTTGCATCTGGAACACATTAGAGGAAAGATCTACCAGTTTATAACATCATCAAAATCCTAACATAAAACAATATTTTAATGAATGCCTTGTAAAAAACCCTAACCTTCTACCTCCCTGCAGTGCATTTATATGAGGGGTTGGTGCTACAAGTAAAAGAACGATTGAATTACATTCAGATACATTTCCTTACTGCAGAGTTTCCTGCATTTGAAAGAAAGCTGCTCCCTGGTCCTTCCTTAACAAGAAGCTTTGTATGCCACCATTGAAACTACATTCATTGTGACACACCAGTCCCTTTGGATGTTTAGAAAGCAAAAGTATATGAATAAGTTGATCTCTGTTCAGGAAACATGGTAAGCATATAAGTACTTAATCTGTGAGTTATCTACTCCTCTCCACAGTTAGTAGGCACAGTTAGCTGTCACTTGAATTTTCTGCTGATTTTACCTTTCAGCATTTATTAGTCATAAAACTTTGGCCTATATAGCTCACTCTTTTAGAAAGAGTTCACAATTAACTGTACATCAGCTGTACATCAGATTGGATGCAAACAGTCTGTGTGAAAACTCATGCAATGTTTTTTGTTCTAAGAATATCTGTAGAAAAAACATCCTGTAAGTGTTAATTAAAGGCTTAATCAGGAGTAAATCAGGTAAATAATAAATACTTTCCCATGACATTCTATTATTACTTGCAAAAATTTAACTCAGCGTTGCTTCACAACATTATTACATAAGTATCATGGAAGTTCAGCAGATACTTGTACTTCTCTGAATGCAAGCAAAGGGGGCTCACAAACAATCAGGTTAAAAGGCAGGCAGACCCCAGGAGGAGCCATTCCAAGTCTCTATACCCTTAAATTTGAGGGTTCCATGCCATCTCCTAGGCAAACACCCAGCTGAACCACCAAGAACTGATAAAAGCAGATTCATAGCCTCTCCAGCATTATGGCTTGCACAGGGAAGGTGCTATGAAACCTGTCCCTGGTGGAAGGGGGACAGTTGTCCCCCTTTTGGTTGAGGCTACCCAAGTCTCTCTATATAGTTGAGGCCACTGCTGTGGCAAACATGCCAAACATCTGATCATAGGAGAAAATCCAAATAATTATTTATTGCTGCATCTTAACTCTTTCACACCTGAGTAGCAGATTAGTTTAGGAACACTGCACAGAATAAAAAGGTTTGATCACTGGATGGGGAAAATGGATTTTGTCACTAGTCAAAGTTAATGACCACTGGAGTCTGGCAGAGAAACAAGATGCACAAAGGTCTACCCAAAACCAAATCAAAGTTAATAGCAAATATTTTGAAGTACCCATACCAAAACAGCATAGAGTGACATATGTAAGACTGGGATGCAGCACAAGTGGGATGTGAGTGTTCTGATAGTGGAAATGCAGCCTTAGCAGCAATATCTAATGTGCTGGTAGGCTCCAAGAATGACTGTCCTCAGACAGCAGCGATCATAATTGCCTTGAATAGCAAATTATACTTCAATGTTTTTTTAAAAATATCATAATAATAACCTCTAAAGCCTAGAGGAACCCATTGAGAAAATTAATCTGTAGAAAACTACATTTCCAATATAAGCTAAGAACCAAAGTCCATGCCTTCGGGAGGAAATCAGCCTATGAGAGTATATTCTGATGTTGTGTTTCACCTAAGTGACTGCTGGAGCATGGCATTTCTCTACTCTTAGTGTAGAGGTCCAGGGCTAGAGTTCACTCTGAGGTTACAGATTTTTTTCAGCCTGGCTAGAGGTAGGTAATTACATAGGCTGCAAGCTCATGCCTGCTATGACAATGGGTTACATTTCATTTTTCTACTACTGCCCTACACACCCGTTGTACGGGCAGAATTTAGTTCCCACACTAAAGAGATGTAAGTGCACAGGGCTGTATTTTTTTTTTTTAATTAGGTTTTTTTAACCCAAACTTATTACAAAGGAAAATTACAAACCACTGAAATAATTGATGTGCTTTCTGCTCTGGGTGATTCCACATTAGTAACTCAGGTTGTCATACATCTAAAGTCAGATCTCTAATTGAATAACTGCTGCCTGGTGAGTCTGTAGGTTAAAAAAAAAAATCCAGACCCAAGATCAACACTAGAGCTGAAGTGCTTCTAGTAATTCTACCTTTGAGCAAGCTTTCAAAATTAAAATTAAATAAATTTACAACATGTCATTATTCCTAGACCTTATGGAGTGTATACTTTACTGCCTACAGAGACAGCTTCAATCATAACTCAGCATTAAGTTGAATTAGTGTCCCAAAATGCCTACTCCCCTCCTCCTTTTAGCCCGTCTTTTTTTAGGCACAAGGTCAAAAATGAAGATGGGCTACATGCTATTTCTGAGTCCCTCATCTGCCTATTAAGAGGGAATCTTGACATGAGCCTTATGGCTACAAGGCTTATGTCAGCCAACTATTATTAACTTAATTTATTAGGGGAAACAGTGAATTATACGTTTGAAATAATGTATAATCAAGCTGTTCTGACAATGCCCTGCTGACTTACAGACAAACCTGTCCTAGTCAGTACCTCTATACTAGAAGCCCATCTTTCCCTCTGGGATCACTTAAGATGTTATCTTTTGTATTTATCATCCCTGTGATCAAAACTTGCCATTCTTTTCTCCTAACAAAACTCCCTCTCCATTCTACTCCAAGGTGGCCCTCCTCAACCATTCGTTTTCCTCTCTGCATCCTTGGGGAATGTTGTAGTTTTCCAGTCTTTAGAAGCTTGATTCAATTTACCCTCTTGAGATCCAGGAGACAGTAAGAACTTGAAAAAGAGAACAAATGTAACCCTAATGCAAGATGTGGAGGTAGACTCCATATTCTTCCCAACGCTGGGAACAGCTGTTTTTCCATGTAGATCACACATCTGCCTCTAAGATTTGTTACCAGTAGTCAAATCCATAAAAATACTATTTCTGGGGATCCCCTAATGGTTCATCAAGCTGGATGAAACACTGTTTGAAGTATCCATATCTTATTCTTTAAACACTGTCAATGAAGATGACAGTTAAGTCTGTGCATTACAATTAATTAGTAAGTCTTGAAAATAATTATTGTGCTAGCTATTTAATCCCATTTTAAGAGAACCAGAAAAAGACCCTTCCAAATGATGCACAGGAACATGCACAATAATTAACCTAAATTTCACTACCTGTCCAGCTACCCTTACCAATTACACACTTCAACTTCTGCCTTGAGCATCCTTTATTTGGGGCTCTAAATTTATAGACAGAAGTTTTGATGGCCACTCTTACCTAACATTTAGGAGTAGGAATAACAGTGCTAAATAAATTTACAAATACATATGAAAAATTCTCGCTGTCACTTAAATATGCTGTATTTCAACATTTCACTACAACACACCAAGGTGAGGGTTTTTTTCAATCATCATATTCTGCTATTTCAAACAGTTCAGCATTTTGAAAACTGAAAAGGGATCTGGAATGAGACTGCTCAGCCATTACTTTCTGATACGGATCCTGCTTTGACATCTGAAATCACTTATCAGCACACTAAAACCATCCCCAAGGACAGTTTTTCAACAGAATGATAAACCCTGCACAAGGATACCAACAATATGCTCATTATTTTAACTGTTCTACAGAGCACAGGTGTCATCACATCAGAAATACAGTTGTCGAGTTAGACCTCAGTCATTTCAGACAACCTCAGCTTTATTAGTATAAAAGACACTTGAAGTATTCTATGTTTATATACTATGCTAAGATAGCCTTAATTAATATTTCATATACAAAGTCCCAATAATTTGGGATAAACTTCCATGATTCTTATGAGAACCTGGCTAACAGAAGTATATTTTCTGAATTAAGGGTATTACATCTAGACACTTCGAGCAAAAGAGTAATAGAACATCAAGAGTTCTTCTGTTTGCACAACATTTGAACATCTTAAAATTAGCTGTTTGAAAATGCATGAATGACAAAGAATGTGTTTTAATCTTCTCTAGATGTTTAGTTCTGAGAAGTATTAAGAGTTTCTTCTATATTAAATAGATAATTATTAATTATATTTATAGTGAACTCCCCTGTGGGCAGAACTTGCAAAAAGCATCCCTTACTGTAGCCCACACCAAACCACACATGCTCAATCTCTGACATTTGTAGAAAAACTTCCTGAGGCTGTACTAGCCTTATTGATACAACTGCAGAATCCAGAAAGCAGTGTACATGAGTTAAGATAATTCCAGTACCACACTGAAGCTTGGAGATGGATCTAAAAAACACAATATTTCATGTGCCAACAGTTTACACTTTCACTTATCACACTGATCCCAGCAACAGCAGAGCTACTGCAACAGTGACACATTATCTAAAATTTTTCTACATGATCCAGACTGCATGATATGAATGGTACTAATATATGAAGGATATAAAAGGAACTATATATTCAAAGTATATTCATCAGGCACTATCAAATAAAGTTATAATCCTTCGAGTGTTCACTCTTATTTTGGTAAAGCACTCAAAACCTCCCTGTCTTGTGTTATTCAAATCAGAAAATACTCAACAGAATATACATAGCCATCTGCTATTGTTATCTTTTGTTAGTGGTTTCTCAGTGACTTGGTTCCCCTCTGCCCAGCCATCACTAGAATGATAATGTTTAGATAGATTAACAGCTGATCTCCTAAGAAGAACCTAGGAGCACTGAAAACTTATAGCTAAACACTGGATAGATATTCTTTAGTTATGAGAAGATCTTGGTGTCATTTCTATCTATTTGTCATTAAAGATTACTCAACTGTATCCTAAGCTTTTATTCTTGGAAAGAAATTGCAGGAGAAAAATATTTTAATTTTTAAACTACATTCTCCTTTTCAAATCTAGGGAGTCTTATTACAAACTATGATAAGAGGTAAAAGGAAAAAGACCTTTTTTTCTCGAATATGTTTGCCAAGACTGTCATCAAAAGTTTTGATTTAATCACCTCCACAAAACATGTGCCATGTTCACCCTCTTATCAGTATCTCCCAAGGGTTGTGGAACTAGAATGTCAGTCAAAGAACACAGGTGTGGTTAGATCAGCCAGACTTAACCCTGGCTTAATCTCTACCAGGTATCCTTTGCTAGCTTAGCTCTTGGGATTCATTTTAAAGCAGCAACAGCACTATTACTGAATTTGAGTGAAAAGGATATTCATATTCAAATACAACCTGCTGAATAAGTTTTCATGTCAAGACTGACACACTAGTAAATTTCCTGATGGTTCAGTAGGAATCGGATTGAGAATACACAGGAAAATGAACCAACAATATTAGCTATAGCCTTTGCATTATTAAGACATTAGAACATTGGGAAGCAGCAGTAACACAGTAATCTTATTTTAGGAACTGGATTTCTACATTAACAACTTTTGACACCAAATTATCCATGTTGAGCCATCAGTGAGCAATGAACAGCTGTACATTAAATAATGTGTGTCCATGGATATTTAGCAGTGACTTACACCTTTGAAATAGCACAATATCATGCTTTTGCTGCTTAAAATAGCAGAGACAATTTTCTTTCATACATCCTGGCTCTGGGCCTCACTCTTCCTACCACTTAATCACATGAGAATTCCTTATGGTGTTGACGTGCAGAGCCCTGACATTCTCATAAAACACTGAAGAAGCGAGCAGCTGGGACATTAAGGTACCAAGAAGAAAAATTTTCCTTGAAATGTTTTTCCAAGTAAGTATCCATTCTGAAGACCTGTGTTAACAGAAAGGCTACAGCTCATGCAAGCAGGTTCACAAAGATACTAGTACCTCGTAAGCAAATGTTTGCTAATCTCTGTTCAAATACCTCGACTGTGTGGGGAGTGGCCTCTTGAGCACTGGGTGAAAGAACCCATTCTGAGACAAGTCTTCCAGGTGGGAGTTCATGAACAGAAGCAGGGAAGCTCCTACCCAGTAAAAACAGGGAAATGGACATATAATACTGAGGGTGTCCCGCATAACCTAAACTCTGTGGCTAAGTGAGCAGCAGACATCTGGGCAATTGCAACCACACATCAGCTGACCACTCCACAGAAGGCAATACTGAGTACATCTTGACCATACACACATTGCATTTACTTCACACATTTGCACAGCTTGAAAGGCTATTATCATGTTCACTGTGGCCTTTGCCATGCATACTCGACTCAGTTAGGATCAAATTAAAGGGACAAGAAACAGCACGGTAAATAAATTCCTCTTTAACATGCTGGCATTTTTCTCCAAGTCAGATTCCACAGCTCAATCCAGCTTCACTTTTGAAGACGTTCTCCGATACGCAGTGCAATGTCATGCTGAGCACAAGCTTCTGAAAAATGTCTTCAGGTCAGGAATAGTATAGTCTGTATCAGGTGTAAAGTGCAGATCATGTTAACCAGCAAGCAATTGAGTAAAACAAAAATTTCCAAGTCAAGACTCTTTTGCCCAGGACAGTCTTGTATTGAGGAAGGGAAGCAAAAGCTAAAACTCACCATGAAGAGTGAGGCACATGACTAAAACAGGCTACTTTTACTTCACTTAAGTCAGCACAAGTCAGGGATAATTTAACTACAATAGGCACAAATATAACCCAATGAAGTTAAGTCTAAGGGAAGAAACTTATGTAAATAACTGTCTAAGTCAGCTTGTACACTACCAAGTGGGTACTGGAAAGCAAGAGCAAACTTTAGCAGTCTATTTACACATGCACTTCTCTGCCTGCCATTCTTTAAATAGATACTTTCCCACTCTACCTGCCACATCTAGAAAAAGGTTTCTTCAAAAAAAAAGAGCCTCTGCCATACTGATATATCATCTTCTAAACGCTATCTGGAAACAGATTGTCTCCTCTTTCCTTAAAAGTCTTAATTTCTCTCTCCTTGCCACCATTTAACTTTATATCTGTATTATCTAACCACACAAAGACTTTGAGGTATCATTTTCAACAAAGATGCTATAAAATAAAGTGGTAATGCACTATATCATACTATATCACTGTCGGGGCTCTTATCTGAAGTTCATTCTCCTCTGCAGTGAATTATTTGTTCCCCAAGATAAACGATAAAACAACTCTGAAGTATTTTTTATTTTCAGTTCAGTCTGGTGTGCAAGTGTTCAAAAAAGCCCAGCTTATTGCTTCACTGTTTTATCTACAGCATGCAAGATGAATTTTTGTGTTCTCGTGGTGAAGGCGCTGGACTGACACTCAGCAATTTAATGGTTTATGTCCTCTATTTAGGGTTATTTACTTCTGCTTCGAGGCAAGCCTACCATCTACTGTAAGGTGCCATGTCTCAGAAAAAAGTTCTATCCACTGTGAAGACATTTCACTTTGAAAATAAAAACACTAAAAATCATCTCTATTCAACTCACAAAAACCTCAGCAAGATGTTTGCTGGAAAGATTTGGTGACAGTTTCTTTGAATGTGTTCAAGCAGTTTAAGCAATACTTCTTAATACAACATTAAACTATTCCTTTTTAAGTTATTGCATCTTATGATGTCTTTAATGTTTTGTAAGATTTTCTCCCAGTGTTGGCTATTTATTTCCATGCATTCACAACTCCACATCTACCATACTTGTTTAGCTCATATCTCCCGGAGACATCGCCTCTACTTGCCATGAAATGCTCCTGGTCCAAGCAAAAAATCTGCTGTTTGAAATTAAAAAAAAAAAAAACAAACTAAATACAGCAGAGTAGAATTAGACAGACACAGCTGATGACATCAAGTTTTAAATCAGAAAGCTTGAGAGTTTTTAGTGCCATATTAGCTCACTCTCCAAAACTAATTCCAGTGATCTAAGGCTTTTCAAAGGAGGGTACTAAAACCATTTTTCTTAACTGACCAGTTACAAGACAGAACCAGATCTAGATATTATTTTTTAAGGAGACACAGAAAGTGTTTCTTTAGTATCTACTTGCAGCCCTAGAAACGTCAGTTACAATATAAGGCATGGGGTTTAAGAGCTTGGTCAACAAGTGCACCTTTAAAGGCCATGTAGCAATACTGTGAAGAGCAGTCTGGGCCTAGAGCACAGTAATAGAAGTAGTTTATAGAAAAAAGAAATTACATTTCCAATAGTAATTCATGCCATGGAATATCTTAGTTTAATCCACTGGTACATTGAAGGAAATATTTTAAGTTCATTATTTGATTGTTCCCATTGATCTCAAGTATTCCTTAGAAACAAACCTTACTCTCTGAGATTCCTACTAAACTCTCACCTGCAAAGTTAAACTCCCAGTTCAGAGCCAGCTGCAGAAAGCTTTGCTATTTCTATTCAGTGAATCTGAGCTCAGCAGTCAGGCACTAATGTTCTGAGACACAGGAACTGGCTGCTGTTCTCTGAGCAAAACCATTTGCAAAAATTAATCACTTACAAATACAGGAAATATGTGAGACTATCCAACTTTAGCCCTCACTCAAGATGGCAGACATTGCCCAATAGAATAGGTTTTAGAACAAAAAACCCCAACACTAAACCAAAATGAACCTCCCACCAGAAAAACACAGCACCACTGGAGCACAAGTGCAAAACAAGAAACAGAAAACAAAAGGCAATGACATACTTAGTTTCTGGTAAGCATACAAAACAAATTGTTCAAAGAATCTGCTCATTCTTGCAACTTGGCTAAAGAACCTAGTGCTGGCTGCATTAGAGGTCATTATGTGACAAAGAGGAATTAAAATGCAGAATTTTAAGGTCAGCAGCTGCAGCTGAGGCATCCAAAAACACAGCACACCAAAAGGGAAAGAGCATTCAAAACAGATAGAACCAGTGCAGAACAATCCAGATATACCACACAAATAGCCATGTTATTACCATGTAGAGCTAAAAAGAGCAATTTCAAGAAGGTACAGTTGTGCTAAAATAAGAACACGGAGCTTTGTCAGTACTGCTAGAATTTTTATGCAAGAAACATGGGTCATAAAAGACCTGAAACCACTAAAACAGATTATGTAGATACTGCTTGACTGAATTACTGTGGTTGCTTCAAAAATCTTACTTTGTGTTAATAAAAGACTTAGCACTTGAAAACAACACATCTAAGCCACATTTCAGTTGACCCAATAATATTTTTTTTTGTCCGAAAGAAATTAAGAGCTTCTAATATCTGGTATGGCCAAATTTAACAGGTTTATTTCTTCATAAACCAGAACGTGTATCTGCCATGCTAATTTGCTGTCAAGGCCAGCATCATCTAAAAGCCCAAAGCAAGCATGAATGCTACATATGCACACAAAGAATGCTTTCCCAAAAATTAGCTAACTGCTGCAGAAAGGACTGCTCAATTCAAGGGAAAATACAAGACTACAGGCCAGAGTAGTCTCTCTAGAGAGCACTACTAGAAAGCAAGTGATATGAACCAAGAACTTACACAGCCTCTTCTTGCAGAAATTTGAAACTGTTTTTTCAAACAAAACACAGACATACTCATCTCCATCTCACAGCCAAAGGAACAGCAAAGCAGCAAACCAGTGAACAATTCTTGTTCACTGCTATATTAGGAGCACCATGAAGACACTGGAAACGATCCACAGTTTAACAAAGGTACAGTGTTTAAAGAGTGTCTGCAGTGTGATAGACAGAAATCTGTTCTAATCCCTGTAAGGAGCCAGTTCTACTGGTCTTTGTTTGCTGTGCTGCAACTTGGCTTGCTCTCCAAAGAGCAGCTCAGCTAATATCCAGATTTGAAAGAGTACTGCCGAGGAGATACCTTTTCTACTCTTTGCTTGCCCAGTGCAAACAGATCATATCATTTTAGTTGTAATTCTTGAAGCATACAACTTGAATCTTTTCACTTGAGAGTCAGTAACATTTTTAGCGGGTAGAGACAAAACTACATGATGGACTTCATTTGCTTTCCATTTTACCCTTGGTCTCTTTTTTGTACATGCACTTCATTTCCATTGCAAAAGATTTGGTTTTGTTTTGCAAGCTTCTCATGTCAGCCAGTATTAGGAACACACAAATCTTTTTGTATAGTGTGCTTGCCATTTTTCCTTTCTCCCTCCTCTTCCTAGCAGACAAAATGTACCTCATTAAAAATTACTTTGCAACTGAAAAATGTTTCAGTTACTTGGTGAATTCTTGCTTTCTGCCTGTCAGTTGAAGCAGTGAGTTACAGAAAGGTCCTTGTTATCATGCTAGCTAAATAAACAGGTATTTATCTAATTGTACTAATCAGTAACTATTTTTTAAAAATAGAAAGGTAATGTACAACTACATGCAGCAAAAAACTCTGCAAATAACACTGGCATTGCAACATCAGGAGTACCATGCTCAAAAGTATCTAACACTGATCAAGCACAGTATTTAATCCTTGAAACATCAGAGCTTTACTCTTACTACAGATAGAAATTTCCTTTGCATTTAAGTTAAGAGCAGAGGGTGTTACATCTACATTGACAAAGCAAAACAATCAATTGCACCTGGTTTCTTGTCAGCTATCAGCACAAGATGTCTACTGACTACTAGTTTATTTTAGATCTAAGGTTAAGTCTGTGCCTATGCTTGGGACCACCTATTTTGAAAACTTCACTAGACCTGGATGTATTTTCATCCCATTTGAAGACATTTACTAGCTTATTTTTAAACGCTGCCTCATCAGCATAAACAGAAGCATTGAGAGCCAGCACAAATAATTTGCTAGGTAAAGACTGAGAAAGGAAAGCACAAACACTAGGAAGAGTGTCTGAATGCCCTGTCCTACTTTTGGATAAGACATTCTGCTGAAACACTATCTTCACAAACTAGATGATTTTTACAGATAAAATAGAGTTCTGTCCAACACAGAGAAATTAAAAATTTCTTCCATCTGGATGTGGTTTTCTTCATATCCCTAATACATTAACATTTCTCTTTTTCTCTTACTAGAATCCAAATTCACATTTTACTATGAAAGCCTCACTTGGTTTTCTCCTGCACTTTGTTACGGTGAATGTGACAACAGAAGTCCTGGAGTTTAGAGTGCCTTGTCTAAGGGGGGTGCTGAAATAAAGATATAAATAATTCAGCAGAGGATCAGAAAGCAGCTCACAAAGGACAGTTCAGAGAATGGATGATACAGGGAGCTCACTACAATAGAGTATACTTTTACAAGTGGAAAATGTGTACTAGTTCTGTACCTGTTCAAAGGAACATAACTTTGGGTTTTCTACAAACTACTCAAAATACAGTACAAACAATAATCGGAGGAGTTCAAAAATATACTCATCATAGTCTTACAGAACTTGCACTTGAAAACAGACCTGAAAATTAACCCCTCCAAAATTAAGAGAAGTTTTGTTCAGACTCAAATCCACAGCCTATACGATGCTAAAAAAAAAAAAAAAAAAAAAAAAAAACAACAAAAAC
>VZTE01006487.1:477995-533469 GCA_013397775.1 Eulacestoma nigropectus | reverse complement strand
AAAAAAACAACCAAAAACCCTAAGCATCTTAGGGAAAAAACCTCTTTCCTAAAGCCTATAGATAAGCTCACTTCTGCTCTACTTCTCAAAGCAAAAATTCCAGTTTTATCAGGAAAAAAAAACCAAAACACCCAAACCAATGTTAAATACATACTATCAAATGGACCTGCAAACTTGATACTGCAGACCAAACCGCCATTTAGATGCCATGACAGAAACATCTTTACATGATTGCTTTCTCCTTTTCCTGCTGTGATACAGGCCAGACACTCATCCCCATCAAGTGGCAACTATGAAGTCTTCATGAAAAGGATAAAATTGAAAATACCTGAGGGCAAATGAGTCAGAAAAAAAAATCTTGCTTAGAAAAACAGTAAGAAATTGATTATAAGCCCAACAAGGAACACTTGTAGTATGACGGCTATAACTTCATAGTCCCATTCCAATGCTTTCACCTCTATATAGGGCTATGGCTAAGTCTAGTTCATTAGCACATGTCATCTTCAACACCTATTGTCTTTGACAATGTCCTAACTCATGATCCATGCCATTTGTTGCATATTATTAAAAGCAATTCTCTTTCTCCTTGCCATTTTCAGGCTAGCAGGTAAGACACTGCTCTTGGGTACACAGGCCCAGACAGCACTTAAACATAATGTAAAAAAAGTTTTAAAAAGGTAAAGAGGATGAAAACTTCTCACCAGTACTCAAACAGCAATACAAACTCTTAGATCATAGCATTACAAAAGATGCACTTTAATAACTTGCAGAAGTCTAAGACAGAAAAACAGAACATTCAAAAGTTTATTTCCTCCTACCAGATGACTGTTCCACATTCTGAATTATCTAATATTATGTCTCGTATCAGCTCATACAAGAGATACAAGGGGGTTTGCAATGCAAATTTAGCAGCTCAAAAATTTTTCAAGTGGTTTGCAAATCCAAGGGGTTTTTTTTGTCCTCCCTCTGCTCAGTGAGTTATTTCTGATTTAAATAGGTGTTTGAGAGACCAATTTAGAAATCAAATATCCTTCGCTGACAGGCTCCCCCAGGCCAATAGAGTACGTGCAGCACTCCACTATAGTGAGTTCTGTTCATCTGGGTTTGAGGCATGGCTCTGCTGCTGTACATATCTGAAAAGCTTCTTCTGCTCTGAATATAAAGGCCATGACTTATTTTCTTCTCTTTTCCTTCTCTTTTTGTTAGCTTTATTTATCCAGTTGTCTTAATTTCCAAAAGGAATATCAAGGCAAAGACCCTATGTCAGGATTTTTCTTCTACTAACCCCTCAGAAGCATTCAAAAATGTTTTGGTAATTACATTCACTTTAGAAAAGCATTTTTCTGAATACCACATTGCACAGTCTGCAACCAGTATGGGCCAGGAATTGCTCCACTGAAAACAGTAAGACCACAGAGACTTGTGATCAATAAACAGAAAAGCAAGACTGTGTCTGACCATTTTATCACAGCATGTAAAAAGTCAGAAGTGTTGTCACAAAATTTTATTGACACAGTTACACATTAACAGAATTTTTAAAAGTTTTGAAAAGAAAAATCATGAAATACCACATTGGAATCCAATACTTGGACTATTTTAGCCTTGGAATGTCACAAATTTGTCTCAAATTATATGTTGAATCTCTGTCAGAATAAAACTTTTCCATTTCAGAACTGAAGCCCTGTACCTTCTTGGTTCTGCACAGCCCAAATACGTTTGTCAAAACATCTTCTGGACAAGCTGGCAGCACATCAGAGTTCAAAATCCTGGTAACAATCAGAATTTCATAAAGCAGTTTCATCGTGTCCTTATAAAACTTTTCTGCAGCACTGAGTGAGCCTCTGTCCTCATCACAGATTACTATCACACAGCAGCAGCACACACATTGTTATGCTCGTCACGTCCCACCCTCCATCCATCCAGAGACTGCAATCAGGTATCTGATAATAATGCAAGTCACATCAGCTGGACTGCTGCCGCAGTGAACTGATCCATGCTCATGCCTTGATGCAAATAACAAGGACACCAGGGCCACAAGATGTAGGATCCTGTCTTTGTATTACAAATACTGTTTTCCAGATGGAGCATTCCAGGCCTCTTGCTTCTCTTGCAAGTATGCAGTCTACCTACATTCCCTCTTAGCCTCTAGCTGAGCAAAGGCATTTTGTGACACATTAAATGAATAAATGAAAGAGTGCTGCAAAGCAGGAGTTGTGGGAACAAACACACTTTAATCACTAAGTTTTTACTATGTTTTTAGTATCATGGCACTATTTCTTACTGCAAGTGATGTGTTTTCTCATTGTCTTTGCCACCATGTGAAAACTTGCCTAATAGCCTTGAAGTGCTGAATTAAAAGAAAAGGTTTGTCAGGCACACTTAAACTGATTACTGATCAAATAAACAACTTCTACTATGTTAAGCAGACGTTTCTGGTTTTTTTTTTTTTCTGTTGGGTTACCTCACTACATAATTTTATCAAGATTTTTATATATAAAGTCTGTATGTAACTTGAAAGTAACAGAATAAACAGTTAATCCATGAAAATATTAATTCCTAAGTCTACATACTTTTGGGAGGTTTTTTTATTGTCCTAGCATCCCAACAGAAGTGTTAGTGCCACAGAACAATCCTCACATGATGTACATCTTGAATACACTCATAGGACAATAGACTGTCAGCAGCAACCTGAGGTATTGTCAAGCAAGTACTGGAGGAGAACTACAAGTACAGAAGGCATTATTTTAAATTCCCTTGTCCCATCTTATTTTATTTTGCTCAGATTTCTTTCCACAATTTGGAATTAAAAGTATGCATTGGTAGTTTATAAACAAGTAACTATTTCATCTGAGACATGACTCCTTTGTGGCTTTTGTCTTTTTTGCTTTCATCCAGGAAAAATGAACTGTGAGTTGAATTTGAAAAAAAATAGGAGGGAGAAATAAAAGGAAATTTGTAAAAATAAAATAGTTAATTAGCATTTTCAATATCATCCTCACCTACAATAGACACTTTTCCTTCTCAGCTAGTGAGATGCAGCCCCTACACGTACATAACCATGTCGGTTTGAAGGTATGAAGAGAGCACAGATTCCGAAAGCAGCCACAGCAACACTACTACTGCTGCTACTGCTATTTAACACATTTCATTCACCAGTCTTCTGACAGGAACCACCCTGCACAGCAGCTGCATGGGAAAAAGTATTTACATCTCATAAGGTAAGGATAAACAATAGACCTCTATGGGAAGAAACAGGGTTTTTTGCCTGCTTGAAGTGGAAAGTGGCAAAACACTCATCACAAACAAACTTGAACTGAAACTCTAAAACCTTCAACTAACAAGCATGTATGAATCACAGCAAAACACCCAGCACAAACACTGGAGGACAGGCACTAATATCAACAGATACATCACATGAATCCTTCTGGCCAAGCAACTAGCCTAGGACCACCAGGAATTAAATAGGGTCTGGGAATAAGGGGTGGTGTTTTTCTGACTCCTAAGACATCCTCAGTACAGCACATGAACACAAACTGTTACCTGCCATGACCACCCTTCTTTAGAAAATATATTTGATATCTATTTACTTTGATAACTCTATACAAACCTGTTGGACAAATTGCTCCTCCTCAAAGAGACAACCTTTCTTTCCAGGGAGAGGAAGGGTTTTTTTAAACTTATGTCAGAGTCCACCAATTACAGATGATCATCCACCACTCCAGTAAACTGAGAAAGGTACTTCACCAGTTTCCATTTCTAAGATGGGACTTAGACTGCAGAGCATCAATATCAACAGGCATACACAACAGACAGTGACAGCAGATTTCTGACCCTTTCATGCCATAAAGTCAAAGTTTTATCCACATAAAACAAATACAACTAAGAAATCAGACTCTCATCTTCAGACTTAAGCTTGCTTTTACACAACGTAAGATTATTTTTCTTTTTTAAACCTACATGCTTGAAGACTTCAACATAATGACACACTTGATCCACTGAAAGTATGTGGAGAAGCCCACATGGGAGCAGGCTTGCTGGCAGGACTCATGACCCTTTGGGGGACCTACACTGGAGCAGTTTGTGAAGAGCTGCAGCCTATGGGAAGGACCCATGCTCAAGAAATTCCTGAAAGACTTTTCCCATAGGAGTGACCTCACAGTGGAGCAGGGGAAGCAGGTGAGGAGTTCTCCCCTGAGGAGGTTTGCTTGTTTTGTTTAATTCACTCACACAGACTCACCTCTATGTTATAAGCAGACTAGTAAGGAATGTTGCCAAGTCAGGGGGAAAAAAAAAGAAAAAGGGGGTTTTTTTATGTACTAAGTTGGTCAGAAGTTGCCCTGATTCAGATGTGCAGAAAAGACGTCTTTATCTCAGAACCTGTGACACAGAGTAACCTCAGCTTCCTAGTTGCACCTCCTGGAACCAGCTCCCATCCTAGCTATACTCAACAGAAGCAATTCTCCAACCAGAGGCAAATTAAATATTGATTTACACTTCCTTAAGTCAAAGAAGATATCAAAATAGCACTGCCATAGCACTGCCATACCACAGCCTTTGGGTCAATGTCCTTCAAGCATAAGCACACTGACTACTCTGTTCCACCCCATTACTGTTGTTATGCAAAAATGCTTCATTTTTGTACTCTCAAGATTCCTAGAACTTGCGTTTACAACAACTGGCTGTAGTCATCTCAAAATAAGAAAAGTCATTGATCCAAGTTCTTTCCATCTGAACTGACATTGACTGCAACAGTAACTTCTGCCTTAGCACTCCATCTGGGTCTCCAGTCAGGAGCACAGCCCCTTCACTGCAAGGATGGCTCCTGCAGCCAGCAAGAACATATGGAGGAGGCCCTGCTCTAGGGAACCCCAGGGAATGCTATTGTGTGCAGGAGCAACAATTCCAAGCAAGGAAATCTGCTCACTGATTTTCAAAGCCATCTCCTATACTTGGTTTGAACATCATTATCTGCCAGCAAACAATAACCTCAGAGCCGATGGCATGACTTTGCTGTGACCAGGAGAGTTGAAGGTGTAGGGCCTGTAGGCAAAATGAAATTCCACCTTTTGAAATTCACAGGTTATTCCCTCTCTGACCAAAGGATATTTTGGAATATTTACTAGTTACCACATTAACATTTTGCTCCAAAGACAGATTTACCCCCTCCCCTGCTGTCTCTGGCAGCAGCTAAAAGTTAACAAATATCACCAGGTATTTTGATTAAAATATTTCTTCAGTAACAGAAATTGAAGTCAGACAGACATACTTTGAACGGCCTTGTACGTGCAGAGGCGATGGTAAGTGGATGGAAATTGGAGATTAAATACAGTGGGGAAAAATGTGATAGAAATGTACCATTGAGATCCTTTTGGGATTAGAGGAGAGGGTGTGTGAATATGATGCTCTTAGTGGCCAACAAGAGTAAGACGGCAGACATCAGCTCAGGGCAGGCAGATCCAGTTTTCCTTTCTATTAACACATTCAGATCCAGTCTGCCTCTACACTTGTTTTGGAATTGCAGGACAAAGTGCTGGGAGCTTTAGCTGCCATGGACTTTCTCTCAGCTGTTTCTTAGTTATGCCAGGCTAATTCTGCCATTAGATGCAGACACTATGTCCAATGAGCAATAGTAGTTCCTCTCCTTAATTAAAAAAAAAAAAAAAAATCAGTAAGGATTCAAGTTGAAGACTACGCTTTTCCAGTACACTGCATTTCAGTGGATAAATGAGTTGTAGGAAGAGAAATATTAGTCTTAAATGTTATGAAGATCATTATACTTAACTGCCAACAATTCAGATATACTATGGTCAAAAGCATAGGGGGAAAAATTTCAGTCTTCATCAAAATCAACTCCTGAAAGAGCTTGTGTTCTTGTAATTTTTTTTTGCTGTTTTGATATAATTTTCCCTATACAGTAAAAGAGAATTTTCTACACCATATATCAAATAAAACCACAAAAATCCTTTCACAAACCGTTCAAACCAAAAGAAAACAACTTACTATCAGCTGTAGCTTTAAATATTTTGTGTCATCTAAAGTATTAAACTGCAGCAACAAAATAGGCAACAACTGCATACTGAAACCAGGATTAATCCATGGAAAATGAGTCACTAGATATTTTTAGACTACACAGTACCTTTCAGCTCAAAGAATGATGAACAGAATGCAACTGTGACTTGATTCACCAGTTCAGGTAACATCTTCAAAAGGAAAAAGTACCACAGTACTCTTGCTCACACAGAATCAAATCTTCCTTTTAATCCTACACATCAGAAATCTCCTAATACTAAGTTAATAATTAATTTAGTAATCAAATTCTCTCCTGGAAAATCTGTGATCTTGAGTTTTCTCACAAATCACCATCTGTACATTGCCTATGCAATTTCTGTTTGGAGCTTTTCTGTACACAAATAGTACTTGCAAGCAGGTACACCTACAGAGCATACATCAGAGTCTCATTGTTCCAAGTCTGTACCACTAGTACAAACCTTTAAGGCCTCAGAAACAATGTTTTCCATACTCCAATGGTAAAAGTTGCATCATGCAGTTTTCTACCCTATCAGAGATTATGGGATGGTGAAGTGGTTCTTATCTGCGAAGTAGCATCGGTGCCTGGCTTATGCAGGAAACCTGGGACTGATGGTCTGCTTCCTTCCAAGTAAACCTTTGTAAGACTATATACCTCCCTTCAGTGTTTGCAGACCTGCAAAAAAACCCTGAAGGTCATGCTCAACATGTAGTTTAGATACACCACCTTAATACAGTTCTGAAACTCTTTAGTTGCACAAAATCACGGTCCTGGGTGAATAAATTAACACTGACATGCAGGGAAGCCTAAGGCCACTGATAGCATTACTGCACCCAACATTTCTTGTAAAAGGTCTTTGATAAACCTTTTAATGACCCTGCAGTCACACCTCATTCTGTCCTGCAGGATGCTGAATGCTTAATATTATACATAATTTTTTTTGTTGTGGGATAAAGATAATAACATATTACTGTGTTTTTCCCCCAGAACTTCTGCAAAACTTGAGAGTCTGGACATTTCATTTGAGTGGCTGCTAATGTGTTATCACAAAACAAATGGAGTGAAAAACTCTGATACCAATGCAATAAATAGCTGCTTCATGGAGCGTGACATCACAATAAGTGCTGGTACTGTTGATTGTCCAATAAGCACCTAGCTGGCACTTGTGCCACTAAATACAGCATACATTCACATAGACAAGTGCAGGATGAAGCTTCACACAACAGTTGCCACGAGACAGCATCCCACCAAACCTTTGCAAAAAATCCTCACAGAAATGATCAGAAGTTAATTAAAAGCACTACACTCTGTACAACACTGTTAATGCCCCATTTGCCTTGTTTTTCTGACAAAAACTAGCTTAACATCTGCAATGGTTGAAACCTGATTCATGAACCGTGCCCGTGCTAACAAGGTCAGGCAAACAATGACACATGTTCAATGCACACGCACAAAGGACTTGAGCGTGCTGCCTTCATGCTCATCCTTTGCCCAGATGATAGGAAAACTAGTGGCACACAAGGACATCCTAACAGAGGATTGCACATTAACAGCAGCATAAAAGACATATGCTCAAACTTACCTGCACAGCCAAAGGTAAGTCTGCTTGATGTTCCTGTTTACACCACAACAGTCAGTGGAAGCCCAGGGCCTGCTGCAGCCCCCGTTTGCAGGGCACAGGTGAGGCCAGGCACGGCTCTGCCACAGCACAAAGCAGCACCAGGCAGCTGCAGCCCACTCAGCTCACAGGGAGACCACAGTTTGGCCCCCATTTCATCTCTTCAGAGCAGCTCAGCCAACTTCTATCAGCACATCCCCACTTACCCTGCAGACCCTCACACGACCCTGAAACCGCCAGCGCCCTGTGGGTGCCCACAGGCCCAGACTGCCCCGATCAGCCTCCCCAGCCCCCGGATCTGCTCCAGGCCTTCACCTGCCCAAGCACCAGATAGAGGTGGGACCCTCACCCACCCTCCACTGCTCCTGCCTGAAATGGACCCTCACCTGCCCTCCATTGCTCATCTCTGCCCCTTCTGCTCCTGGCACGGCCCAGCCAGGCGCACAGAGCGTGCCCTGCCCAGACCAGGCTCTGTGGGACACTCGGCTGCGGTGACCGCTGCCCTCAGGCCAGAGCGGGAGCTGCCCGGTCCAGCTCACAGACTGGACCACAGGAACATTAGACGGTGCCCAAAAAACACGTGTGTGGAGCCAGCTGGTGGTTCTGTTGTGCTGCAGATTTCCTTTGTTTGCCTTGGGGCCTTGGGGTTTATTTCATTTGTTCGTTTGGTTGGGACATTTTGTTTTTTTAAAAAAATGTAGCCCTGTACTGACTTAGACATCAAACAGCTGAAATTGCACACCACTGGGTTTGTATCTTCCGCTTCCCATGGCACTTCAGTAAGTTTCAGTGTTTCTAAACTAGATCAAGGTTTTCAGAATTTTTGCTTGTTTGATTGAGGGGGTGTTGTTGCAGGTTTTTTTGTTTGGTTCTTGTGGCTTTTTGTTTTGCTTTTTTCATACTCTTGATGCAGAAAATACTCAGCCAGTTATAAAACATCATTGATACACAATATGGGTAAATTAAATTTATCATTTGCCTAAGAGAACACTACATGAAAATAATTGCACTTCCATTTTATTTAGAATGAAGGAAACAGATCCTTTGTTGTCACCTTTCAATAATAAAGATTACAGTAAAGCAGATGATCCATGTTTAAAACTGGGGTAATTCAAAAGGTCAGAGACAATAGAATCTTTTTAATTGAGTAGTCTATAATGTTCAAACAGGAATTTACTATTGCAATGAAATTCAAATTAAATGCAGTATAAAGCCTACACATAACTAAGTCCAGAGTTGAAAAGTGATCTCCAGATTGGTATTTTCAAGCTCAAATGCCCATAATTAATGTTATGTCAATCAGTCAGGAGGTGCCATCAAAGCTGACACCACAAAAGGTATCAGATGATTGATATTTTATTTTCTTTTATAGAAACAGCTTTTTCACTTCCAATGAAGAATTCCACTGTTGATCTTCAAAACAGGGACTGTTCCTGAAGCAGGAAGAGAAAAGCTCCTGAAAGCAGCACTAGCAAGGAAGGAATCACAGGTAAGCAGAAGCATTTTACTCTTTGTGTGCTTCAATAAAGTCAGAGTCAATAAAAACCTCTAAGGCCAGCAAGATGAAACATCTTACAAAAAAAAAACCTGCACAAAGCTGAGGACTTAAGGAAGGACTCTCTAGCAAAAAGCAAATGTTATCTAGGAATTGCACGTGAAAGCATGCAAGCGGCCCCCAGCACTCCAGCAAGACAGTACAGAGTTTCCCAGCATGAGAAGATTTTTGCCAGGCCCAATTTACTTCATAAAAGGATACTTGGGCTGCCAGGTTCCCAGCTGTCTGCAGTGCTGTGGATTTCAGATTATTTTTGTATTACAAGAAGGTTAGGAAAACGCAGAGGAAATTTAACTTATTCACCAGAACACAGAGAAAAGGCTGAGTAGCTGACAGGCTCCCGGCTTATTTTATAAACATCCCTTGAGAATATTCTGCTCACAGATATGTTTCAAAAGAACAGCGGTAGGTGGTAAACAAACACCGTACACCTTTCACCAAGGAGCTTCTCTCATCTCTTCCTGATCTTAAGCTATCAGATATGCAACAATCCACTGCTACAACATCACTTCTTGAAATGCATTTTCAAAATACAATAAAGGGTATGCATGCACACACAAGATACTTGGACATTAGCTTTTCGTGAAATAGGACTGTCTTTGCAGAAATACAGAAATTCTGTCTCTCTTCAGCAACAAAATGCTACATGAAAAGCTACAAAAATTATTTTATTCTCTAGATCAAATTCTAATGAATTTTAATTTTTCAGTGACAGAGAAAAATGTTCTGTTCTATTTTCCACCAGCTGATCAGACATACTAAAACCAAAGAATGCCATTACAGAGTGATATAATTTCCTGCTTGAGATAGCACTTAAAATGTTAACCAATTGGCTGTGTGTTTAAGCCAGAAACTTGTTTGATCAAATTATGCTTTCTAGTCTCTACCTGAGGGAATTAAGGCAAACACATTCCACAATTCTCTTGACACTTTGATCCAACAGTTAATCAACTTCACCTAGCAAAAATCCCCCATTTAATTCAAATTTTTCTGGATTCAGCTTTCCGACATCTATGCTTATTTAGATTAAATTGGTATTTTTCTAGAGTAATTTCCTTCAAGTGAAGGAACATAGCCACAACATAGCCACCAAGGTACTGCTTCATCCTTCTGACCACCCAAACATATCCTTAATCAATCACTGAAGAACAGACTTCAAATAAATCATGGTTCTTCTTTTCTCCTTCCTCCCGTATTGCAAATTTGTATTGAGCAGAAAGCATTCCAGTACTGGCAAACCGTGCTCAAAGACACAGGGTTATCCAGAATTGATGTTCTTCCCTACTCACCTGTTCAAGGTTCAGATTAGACACCTTGCCCTGCAGCACACTTGGAGCTCATACCAAGCCACTAATCCATTACCAAGACCACAGAATTACCACTATATAGGATACAGCTCCCAATTCAGTGTCCGCAGAATCACTGCTGTACAGGATACAGCTCCCAATTCAGTAACCATGGGTTAGTTCACCCTCAATATCTGACCTTGCCAGCAGCATAAAAAACAGTTATTTGAACAGACATGGGTCACTACATGATGTCAAATGCTCTAGAATGCTTTCCTTTCCTCTTGACTGTTCATCATGCTGCTTATCCCTCATGTAGATAAATAATTATGCATGTGCTTGAGGATTAGTCCAACTACAAAATGTCCTAGAGCAGGGAAACACATGAACTTGCATTCAAGAAGCTGTATTTCAGTTTAGTACCAGAAACAAGGTTGCTCCCCGCAGGTCTGATGCTCTGTGCTTCTGTGCCTCAACTGCTTCTGATATCTGAGCTCACTTACTCAAAACTAGCAGGTTACCTCTGCTTTCCCCAGCAGCCAGCAGCAATTGAACACAGTAAGATTTAAAGTTCTTTCCCACATAAGAAGCACTACTCTGATCCTGGCTGTAGGGAGTCCAGCTGAGGATTATAGCTGAGCAATATAACCCTCCTCTCCAGTTCTCACCCATTTTCCATCTACCTCTGAGGAAACTCTGTTCCCTTTTCCCCACGCTTCTGTACCTCATAAGTTCTTAGAGCCGTTCCATGTGCTGCCTTGACTCCCTTATACTTGTTGCCATACACTTCCCTCCAAGTTCCATAAAAGTAGGAAAAACATGAGACTTCCTACTGTAAAATGCTCCCTATTATCAAAGAAATTCATCTGAAAAACAAACCACCCGTATAATCTAAGAGCGACTCTGCAAGCCAGGGATCCTGTTGAACAGATGGCTGAATGCCACCACGGATAACTCAAATTAATCTCCTCACTTGTTTACTGAACAAAGTCAGAGAGCCACAGCCTCAAAATTGGATATATGGAGCCAGATGAAAAGGCAGGAATAGAATAAAAAATTGAGGGACATTTGAGCATTTATGGTGTTGATCCATCAAATTGTAGAAATACTTATATGTAAAACACTGCCATTAGCAGTGCACAAGACATGCAACAGCCTATCACTATTGACAAAGAAAACAAAAAGAAAGAACACTGCTCCCCTATTTGCAAGTGCTGAAGTATCAAAATATTACCATAACTTGATTAACATTTGGTAAAGCCTAAGAATTACTGCAAGACAATATTATCTCAGTACTATAGTCACAAGCACCTTGAGCTGCTTCCCTTAGCCTGCTTCCATCAGTTTTAACTACCATTCAAGCTTACTGTGCAAAACAACAATGCGCCAACACCATCTAGAGCAACAGCCTGTACTTTTTTATAATACAGTTAAATGAACATGCTCCTTGCAAAAGCCCTCTGTGAAGTGCAAGAGGGTACAAATAAGATCTCATGATTTGCTGCATTTAAGTCCATGGCAAATGCAGGAGAAGAATTAAAGCCGTCACCTTTAACACAAACACTGCTTTCTTCCCTGATACAAAAGGATGTCAGTAAGTTGCATCATAGAGAAAAACAACATTGTATTTCCAATAGGTGTTCAGCACTTGGAAGTAGCATGTGATAGGTCTTAAAAGTTCCTGCATGAGGAAGTTTTCAACTGTGGGGTCTACTATACTGGTTCCAAGGTTGGAACCCAGCAAGTTTAAACTGTCAACTGTGCTTCAAAAGAACTACTAGATTATTTTGCACTCAGACACCTGGGTTCTCATACTACATGGCCCAAATTTACTGCAAAATCTGACGATAACAGAAGGAGTTGGGTAGGTGGAAATTTGAGCTCATATTCAATACCAAGAAAAGTTCTCTCTCCAGGAGTTTCACACTCAAAAGAACTTCTTACAAAAATTCATGATCTGAGTAACATGCATTAAGAAGGGCTGCTGTGTGAGGTGTTGATTTGAAAAAGCATTGTCGCTTTTTCCCTTCTCAGCTATAAACTAGGCTAGCTCCAAGGATCTATCATAGAGCCTACAATAGATGAGAACAGAGTAGGATTGATCTCTTATAAATCTTTCCTGCTTCCATGCACACCTTACTGCATTCCTATGGCCAAGCTGTGACAAGGACAGCAGTAGAATTATTGTGCCAAATAATAAATCCCTTTACAAGGGAAATGAAGTGAAATGTACAGTACAAGGGACTGAATTATTCAGTAATGCACTTGGCACTAGAGATGTAGAACTGCCACTTTTTGTTAACATCATCAGCCTTATCTGTCTACACAGTTTCTATATTCAGGCCATGCAGCACAGAGGTACCAGTCACTTGAACCAGATGGGTCACACAGGTCATCTTTATTTCCCCACAGTGCTATCTCCCATCCTTTTGGGTCCTCTCAGCAATCTGTCGGGAACCACCCAACAAACTCTAGCTCAGAAGCAGCTAGCTGTATTAAATCCTAGCCTAGATAACTCTGCCCATTCCAGAACGCCCTAAAAATTCAACAAGTCTTTAGAGTAACCTTATATATCTCGACAGTAACCACAAAGCTCTATAAGACTTCACATCCCTAGACCTGGGTCTGAGCAATCATAGCCCAGTTTGGACACTATATTATTTTTCCTAGAAGACTTCTTTGCTTGTTTCACCTGGGGTAAATTTTCTTCAGTGTCTGGTGTGGGGCTGTATTTTGGCTTTGTGCAGAGCACAGGGTTAATACAGAGATGTTTTTGTTATTGCTGGGCAGGGCTTGCACAGAGGCAATCCTCTCATTTCAGGGTCACAAAATACTCTACAAGCATTTAAATACAGCCAACACTACTTTGATAAGGATGATGAAATGCATGAAGAATCATCATATATGTGCAGATAGTTTTAGTGTATCTTTCAACTGGAAAGGAATTTTTAAAAAGTCACTATTTTATGGGCAAAAAAATAAATATCTAAAACCCAGACATTTCCTTGAAAAGTTTACACACACAAAAAAGCAAATTTGCCTTATTTGAAGGAAGGCATGAGATCCAAGTGTCTGAGTTCTAAACTGTATCCACATTCTTGTCTGCTGTGGAATGTTTTAATGTCTTCATAATTTAGATCCAATGAGTAGTGACACTCAAGGTTGCTTGAATTTGTCTGGGATTCAGTATGTTAGTAATTTTTTTTTTTTTTCCTCAGCATAAGAGTTTGGAAAGTTTCTAAGTAGTCGTGTAAAAATCAAAACTAGTACTCTGCCAGAAAATATTTGTTGAAACATGAAACTTTTTAACTGCTACAAAGCATCAGTCTGATTATTAATCACATTTTTCCATTTGGCCATCATTGTATGTGAGCCAGAAGCAGGATTTAGAGCAGGATTACTGAGAAAACTCTGTATACCCTCATTGTTATGAAGAGCTGTAATTTCATCACTGGGCAAACAAGCCTTCAACTTCGCTATTTTGTGTTGTCTTCTAATTTGTCCGTTCAAAGGGTTCAAAAAGCTTGACTAACAAAACAAACATTTTACCAGTTGGCCATGCTTCCGCATATCTAAAATTAAAACCCAAAGACCTTTGTTGATAGATTATCTTGGCCATCATCACAGCAACCACCACAGAACCAGCTTCTTTCTCCTTCTGACGATAAAAGGCCTACTGAGTTCAAAATTACAGTAATAACTTTCATTTACCAAACATCTATACACAGAGTACACATCTCATAGCTTTATAGTACAACTTGATTACACAGTTCATCTAGCAAAATTCACTTGAGAATCAGCCAACCATAGTAAAGAATCTCAGCCAATTGACATGCATTTTCAGTCATGCTTGAATAGCCACTATATTAACATGAAATTCACTCCTAAAATCAAGCAAGCAGACCACCACCCAGTTACCTATGCATCTATCTCCTCTTCTGCCATGAAGAAAGCAAGTAGGGTGGCCAGTTGAGGCCACACTGGCCATTTGAGAGAAGAAAACATCATCCCAAAAGCCTGCAGTATGCTATGTATTGGACTTGCTCATACAACTCTCTCTGCATGATTCCCAGACCCAGGTGACTGTTTGCAAAAGCAGACAAATGGGGTCAGGACCCACAGAATCCAAACAGGCTACAGAGCCTTATTGCTGTTGTTCGGTAACAAAGAATTAAAATTTTTAGCATAGAGTTTTAGCCAAGCCTGGCAGAACTCAAGGAATGTTTGGACAATACTCCCAGGCACAAGTTGTGACTCTTGGGCATGGTCCTGTGCAGGGGCACGAGATTAACTTGATTCTTGTGGGTGCCTTTCAACTCAGCATATTCTGTGATTATCAACCATTGCTCAGTTTCAGACATGAAATTAAGCGAGAAGAACCGCTGCCTTGGCACACAGCACCTCAGTATGAGACGTGTCCCACACATGACCACCGCACCTACTCATGTGTGGGTACCAAACGTGTACTGCCAGCATGGTGCACACGAGTTGACCAAATACACATATTTGAGTCTCAGACAGAATCCTTCTGGAACCAAGCAATAGACTGGGTCTAGATCTGTGGTTGACTTCTCACCAGTGCTTCTGCAATTCATCAACTTTGTACTTGATCAATATAAACCAACTGACTGCATGCTCATATACACTCTAACAATGATTGGTTTTTAAACATAAGTCTGAATACCAAATAAGTCACTTAATTGGAAGCAATAATATTGAAAAAACTTAAGATAAAAAGGCTAAAGGTCCCATTTCCTTGGCCATACTCAGTATTTAAGGTACATTTTTGAGGCGTTTAATGTTAAATTTTATGTAGCAGAACTTCTCTGTAAAGATAATCCAGTTAGTTTCAAGAAAAAAAAAATTATCCAAGTTTAACTTTCAAGCTATAAAAAAAAATATTTCAAAACTTAATTATCCTATTCTGCTCTACTTACCTTATACTAAAACAGACGTTTATTTTGCCTATACAGTATTTAGTTTGCTGGAGTCAAAAATGTGATCAGTATTTTTCCAAAATGAACCATGTTTGTTTGGGTTGGCAGCAGGGAGAGCTTTTTTTCTGAGTCACATCCATGCCCTGCCACCTGTGGCAAGAAGCTTGTTTTGCAACAGAACAGTGCTAAATTGTGGATGAGTGCTGGAAAATTTAATTAAAACTCACTTCAAAACCAACACATCGTGTAAGCATCTCAGGAAATCTATAGGTTCATCATTAAATTCATTAGCAAGTTTATAAAATCCAAAAACAAAATATCTGTTCAAATATGCATGAACACAGACAGAGAAAGCAACCACCCCCAGTAATTCAAATTCTCTTGGACCTCGTGTATTGTGGCGAGGCCCCCGGAGTAAGGCAAACACGAACGACCATCTGTTATTTTTGTCTGCAAAGCAGCAACTTCCCCCCTGATGAATCTTTGACAGCAGCCAAGCAATGGCAGCGACTGCTGTGGCAGGAACTGACAGCCAGCAGCCCCAGCCTCCATTTCTCTTTTCACTCAACCTGCATGTTAAATGGCTGCTTCAAACCCAGGAGTAGCTCTTTACATATTAAAACCAAATATGCCTTTTCTGAGCTTTCATTTAAATTACAGCAAATGAAGGGAAGTGTCAGGGAGCAAGCGAAGGGAAAAAAGAAAGGGGAAAGAACTAGAGAATGAAGAACCCCTCAGGGAGCATTCATGGTGCCAAAGAGATACTCATTTTCAAGCACCATCTGTCAAGAGCTACTTGGAGCTTTTTCTCTCTTTATCTTAATACCCTCCCCCCAGGTTTTACCATCTCGCTTGCTATGTACCAAGTGGCAAAAACCTCTACATCTCACAGAAAAACTAACCGGCCTTCCACTATTTGAGGGGCAAAAATTCTTCTCCAGGACAGATTGAACTATGGCGAAACTCAACATTACGCTCCACTTAGGTGTGCCTTGGATGCGGGAGACGCTGTCTGCAACTGACTTGTAGGGTTTTAGCACTGCTAAAGTACCAGTTTCAACACAGCAAACAAATCTGAAATTTGCCCTGAAACTGTATATTAGTCTGGCAGCTCAATTACAGCCCCTATCCCACACAGCCTCTGGGCAGCAGTACTGAACCAACCTCTGTGGCAGTGCAGTTGGAAAATAGAGGAAATCAAGTTAACTTGTCCTGCACCATTGTAACATTTTGACAGCTTTCTCCATTTTATTTAAATCCATATGTCATCCAAGTTGTCACTCACACCAACTTAGAAGCAGAGACAAGAGAATGATTCTTAACTCACAGGTAAACAAATACCTTCACAGCTTCACAGTAGTAGTCTGTGTAGAAAACTTACAGTGGAATGCAAGTACATAGATTAATGACATATTAGAATTGGTATGTATATCTAAATCATCTCTGAAAACTCAATGGAGAATGTAATAATCATGAGAGACTGCAAGCTGTTGGCCCTCAGGAACACTGCATTTATCAGCAGAGGTGGGAACAGCAAGTCCAGCACAGTTTTAAACCAGGAAATCCAGTATTGCCAGAAGGGCTAACTACAATAACAGGGTGCATTTTGGCAAAAAATCTGGGCCCCTTTCACTTGACTTCTTCAGGCTTTGATGAGCTCCAGGACCTTTTGAAATGTTTTTACAGACAGAAACAGGGACAGACAGAACCATCTGGGGATAACAAGCAGATCAGCAACTAGTTTTCCATGACGATATGGTATATATACCAGTTCTGGAGTTGAATCCATGTTCTTCCTATATGCCAGGCAAGGTCTTAACCACTAGACTACAGTCTTTCATCTTTTCTTTGAGTAAGATTATAGAACTATTTAACACAATTGGGGTTGAGAAAAAAGTTCCTTCCTCAGGCTTCCAATAATGTGATTCAAAGACAGACCACAGCTTTAACCTCCATCCCAGAGCAGTGGTGTAAACAGGTATGGATATGGGGAAGGCGACAAGAGGGGCCATTCTCCATTACATTCTCGTTCCAATTCTATTGAGAATATGCATCAGAAATAGCATATTTCACTGAAAAGGTTCTTATTTGTTAAGTGAGCCACAGGTGCATAAAAAGATTTCCCTGTCAGGTTTGATTGGAAGATCCCACATTTCAAAACCATCAATCCTGATCAAGATCAAAGATTCCCAAGACTGATTTTGACAACATTGCTGTTCAATTTGTCAGCTTACATTTCAGCTTTTAAGATGCACTCTTTTTGTACTTTTATTATGAAATGTTAGAATCAGAAAGCTTATGTTTACCAAAAAAGTTCACTCACAGCTTTTTTTAATCACAAAACAAAGCCAGAACAGTTGGTAGCAGTAAGCATCAAACCTGATATTTCAGAGGCAAGAGTGAACTTCAACTACCAACCATTTTGTCATTTTCTATTTAACCAATTAATTTTCTCAGGCATTACGGACTTCTAGCCCTTTAGAAATACCACTATACTTTTCATAAAGGATTTATTCCTCCTTCAGCATTGTTGTATACAATGGCAACACCAGAATGTGAGACAACTATTTACTTTGCTCTACTCTTCACCTTATAATTTCCTTTGCTTAGTTAATCAGAACAACCTGTGGAAATGAACCAGTGCGTCAGGTCAGTAAGATGCTTAAGATACTTAAGATACTGAAGTACATCGATTTTTAAGCATCACAATTCTCTTGCCAGCTTCTGTGAGATCATGAAGCCCATGGTGATATGTATGCTCTGTGCTGGGGCCCACACAATTCCCAAAGCACCGTTAGATTCATAAACAACTTTCCTCCAAAGCCAGTCATGAGAAGTGGAGACTTATTTCCAAAGCAAGCATTTCTAAGCAATTCCAAAGGTAAAAATGGTTACCTCTTACACCTAGTGGGAAACAGAAGAAACCTTCAACTATTTTTAGCAGCGGTGTAATTGCATAGTCAGGAGCTTGATACATTGTGGGAAACAGTCAAAATAAGTAATACCAGTTGGAAATCAGACAACACTTGTTATTTCTAGTTTTCTACCATCCCCCACACACCACACCAAGTAAATCAATGACTAACAAAATAAACCAAATAATTATTAGGCATTTTTCATTCTAACACTCCACCCTTCCTAAATAGGTTTCCTTATTTATAACTCATTTTCTTTATTTTTTCCCTGCCTCAGGAGCTTTCTTATCCTTTTATTGATAAATTTTTCCTGCAGTTCCTATATTCTCCATTGGGCTGTGTTTGTTGTTGATGATGGCTCACACTCCCTTCTGTTTCCCAGTTATAACATGTTGGCTTTACCTCACTCTATGAAACATGACCCAACCTTCATCTCCACTTGCTGTAACTTGGTAGCGGATTATTGTCCTACAAGGCTTGTGACTGAAGATAGAGGATTGTCAGTCTCTCAAGGATTGTCTTTCTGCTTCTTGAAAGAAAAACACCTACTTAGTGCTATTTGACAGAGAGGGAAAAAGAACAAAATGAATCAGTGGAATTATCATTCAAGTAGAAAGAGATGAGCAAACACACACTAGCAATCTAGCTGTTCTGCCACCCAACCACTGTTTTCACTAAAGGGTGTTGCATTGGAAAGTCTTCAGAGTCGCTCAATGCGCTCTAGTTTAAAAAGTACCATTAACCTAACATATTCCTTCCTCCAAAAGGCACAACCAAGGAATCCAGTTACAGTTCATGTCTGAGAGAACGTCTGGAGAGGATATGTAATATGGGAATTCAAAGAAAAATGTACATCTTTATGCGTGTTTCACCTCCAGTATTTCTCAATTTTGGCATCATCTAGTGGAAAATCCTAGCAAAATCTAGTAATTATACAGACTGGGTTTAATTTAATTAAAAATATAGTTACTATCACTAGCAGTTCAAATGAGTTTGTATAAACATCCATTCAGACGTGTGCTTAGGTATATTTGAGTATGTAATACATATTATACACAGAAACATTTTTCACACAGAACAAGTTAGATGATAAAACCACCATTTAATCACATACCATCTCTAAAGCCCTTAGAACCACTGCATTTCAGAGTATGTTAGCGATTTTTTTTCCTGACATTCTGTCCTTTCCAGATACATAACTAAGTTTCTCTTTCCTCCTATGAGAATATGGATTCATCAATACCACAACGAGATATGAGACCCTCAGCTTTTGGGGTTTAATAAAGACTGTACACAATCTGTCCCTGCTTTTGAATCTGTACAAGAAAAACAAGCCTGAAAGAGAATTTGCAAACTATTCATGTGAGAACTGTGTTGCAGATCAGAATCAGACTGATATTCTCTCCAATTACTCTAAGAGGGTTTCTGTTCCTCCCCAGTGTATTTATTTTGCCCCAAAGCACAGAGAGTCCTAATTTCTAGGAGATACTAATTTTGTTTTCATTGTGCCATAATACAGTACATCTTACACAAGTGCTATTTACAGTAAGCCTTCAAATTAGGCTTAACTCTCTGGACATTCCACCTCGCTGCTGGGATCTGAAATTAGAGGCAAGACATGCTGTGTGTTGCACTATTTTCCAACTTGTCTTGTTCCACCTTAACAAGTTACGCTGTTTGTAGCTCGAGCATCCTACATCTGGTAGGAAAACCAAGTACTACTCACCAGCGGAAAAAATATTTTACCAGAAGTTCAGTTGGTGGCAAATTTCTCAAGTACTAAAAACAATAACTCTAAATAAAGTGATCGTAAAGAATCCTCATACAATTATCTAACCTAGTAACTGGCCAAACCCTTGCAAGAAGTTCCACAATCACTTATAAAATCCTCATAATGCTTTACATCATTCGTTCAATAAGTGACAGAACAAGAGGAAATGGCCTCAAGTTGCATCAGGGGAGGTTTAGATCGGATATTAGGGAACATGTCTTCACCAGATGGGTTATCAAGCATTTGAGCAGGCTCTCCAGGGAAGTAGTAGAATCACCATCCCTGGAGGTATTTAGAAAACATGTAGCTGTGGCACTTAGGGACATGGTTTTGTGCTGAGTTAACAGCTGGGTTTGATCCTAAAGGTCTTCTCCAATCTAAATGATTCCATAATTTGCAAGACATTATTTACCACAGCCAATAATTCAGAGGGATTATGGACAAATTTGTATACACTTATCAGGTTTCACAAGCATTCTCAGGTCAAAAAGATCTCAAGCAGTACGTATTGCTTATTCTCACAATATACCACAGGGACTGGGAAGCATCACACCTTGTGTGCTTTTGCAAATGCAAATGTTTGTATCTCAAACTCCACAGACGACAGCATGTGTCAAAAACAGGAGCGCAGTTTCGTGTGCTTTACCTCCATTCCTTCTATTCTTTTTTTTTTCCAAAGGTACACATTTTGTGACACAAAGAGAAAAGTGCTGACAGATGGCATTAGAACAACACAGTCTCATAACTGAGGCTTCATACATGCCCACCAGTTTGGAATTTAATTGCCAATAAACAATACCATGATATTGCCACATACAATACCATCCTGTTTTCCTGAAGTGACACTTGAGCCCAGTAGCAAGTGTCTGTTCTCCCAAAGAAAAACACTTCGTCCTTTCAGTTCTTACACAGAACTGTAAATCCATGTACAGTGGTTCAGTTTTGACCGAGAGCATAGCTCTCATCCCCAAAGTTCTCTCAGAGTTAGTGCCAAGTAGGAAAATCCTCAAGGCTTGTGTATTTGGTTGAAGCACTTAGATGTTTTAGCCATCTATTATTAAAACGCAAAATGGGGCAACAGACACATAAGCAATGTTTTTACAAAAGAACCAAGTGAACCAGGAGTAAAACTTGCCAGCTCTGCTCCAGTATTTCTGCTTGCAGTCCACAAGTTCAGGTGACATCAACGGCCATGGCATCTACTTCTGAGTTATCCAACAGCAATTACAACAAACTGAAGTAGAAGAAATGGGATGCTTGTTCTTATTCTATCTGTGGCTACTTTTAACTGGATATACACATATGTGAAAGGTACAAACAACCTTGTTTCAGTGATAATGGAGACAATAGCCAATTGTGGCACTTATTACCACCGGCTGCATTAACTTCCCTTGTTCAGTCATCCCTCAAAAGCATTGAGCATTTCCTCAAAACTCATGGACAGATGTTGCAAGCCTTCATAAAAAAACCTTTTTTACTACTATGAGATGTTACTCACATTAATTTCATAGATAAACTGAAGCATTAGTAAGTGCTTATAGGACTAGATTTCATGTGAGTGTGTCCAATTTTACATATATTTATATTTATTACCTAAATGGGTGTGTGTGTGTAGTCTGTCATTCAGACATACAAATTTAATGCTAATATTCAGTATGTATTCATAAAACAATTTTTCTACCCGCTGCTCAGAAGTAGTCACCTCACAGCTGACTGCAGTAGTTATTTTAAGGCAGACAGAATACCATGACTTAAGCTATTTGGGTCAGAGAACAGAAGAAACAACAACATACAGTTGCTGGAGAAATATTACAGACTGAGTAAAAGTGGCTGAGTAATCATGGGTAGCTTTTCTACAAATTTACATATATATTGGCTTGCTCTTCTGTTCAGAAGTCTGCTAATAACAAGAATTTGCTGAATAGTTTAGGCCTGCATCAATAAGTTTGATCATCACACTTTCCTGGAATGGATCAACTGTGATTGCCTGAATAGTATTTACTTTGGGCTCTCAAGTACCTTGTCTGAAAAGGACAATGCTTTCCCTAACTATGTCATGGTGAATGCATTAGGTTTCAGTTGATCCCTGAAAGATGTGTATAAATAGGTCTGATAAAGGTGTAAAGCATGAAATCAGTTCCAATTTCACATATTATAAGATTAAAACAAGAACAAACACATATGGACAAACACAGAACTAGATAAGCAACAAGTAAATCTGCATAACTAGATAAGCTCCAATCACATCCCTAAGTGATGGCAGTCACAAAGAAAGTTTGACTTTTGAAAAGGCAGATTCAGTCATCCCTCATCTCCTGGGCTTCTTGTAATTTGACCTCAGCCATAACAGCAGCTTGCCCTCAAAAGCCCATGTGTCAGGACCTAAACTGGTGTGTGGGTGAGCTCTCAGGTCCGAAGGTGAGCTGAGGGTGTCCGTGGGGAATGGCACAGGCTAGTGACTGACAGGCAGAGCACACCAAGCTAACAGCCCTTCTGAGGCTAAGGTGACCCACAACACACAGAACCTGGCTCCTGGTTCTTCAACTGAGGCCAATCCTGACAATGGTAATTAGAACAATTACAGAAGAGAGAAACAAAAACCCAAGACCAAAGGCCTTGTGCTTGAATGATACTGAAGGTAGTGGCAGATATGCCTTGAAAAAATGACATATACACTCAGAAGACATATTGCTGGATTCAGTTATTTCCCTAAAGGGAAGGTCAGAGAGAAATTACAGGAAAGACTAATGACAGTTTGAAGGAGGGAGGAAGCTACAGGATGTCAAGAGAAGGTAACGGAGCAGGAAGGCCAGCTGACAGTGGCATCAAAGACTGGGAGACAAAAGGGCTTAATCAAGTCCAGAAAAACTGAAGAATAGAATACCTGAATACCTGTCAGTACCTGAAATTCTTCTGCTCCCTTTTAATGCCTGGCAAAATGGGTATGTAGAAAGTATGCATAAAATTGAATGAGGAAGGTGGCATTGCTAACACAGGAAAACAAAGGAAAATATTCAAGAAATCAAAGTTTAATTTTTAAAACGTGAAGATTGCACTGTTCTGCTCAAGGCAGCATTTCCACTTCCCTCCCATATCAAAACGAAACGTTTCAGGTATGTTTAATACACACTGCAATAAGATGTCATGTTCAGGTTTCATGCAATAGCGAACCATGTCCTTGATAGTAGGTTCTTCTCATTCACCCTTGTGCCAGAGCTGCCAAGTCTTATTAACTTCACGAAGCTAACAAGGTAATAAAAAGTGCCTCTGACAAGCCAAGTACTTTCAGAGTGAGAGGAGTGGAGAATACCTTATCTAAGACTTGTGTTTTCTAACAATACTGGAAAATTCAAAGGTTTATCACCAGACAAGATATCTCCAAAGGGCACCTAATGGGTGGAGCAATTCTGAGCACTTTACAAGGAACAACTTAGCTAAATGGCCCCTCCTGAATCTTATTTGGAATTAAAATCTCAGTTTCTCCTACTCATGTGGAAAAAGAAAGGAACCTCATCTATCTATCTTCACAGTCAAGACATTTTTTTTTTTAATTTAGCACATATGAGAGAGCATAGTTAATTAAGCTGTTTAGCATAGTTATTTCCCAGCAAGGGAACTGATTTTAACAGCTGACCACAAAAACTGAATGGAGACAAGATAGGAGCACCTTATTTCACAATATTTCTGCAGATATGACTTCAGCTCAGCTGGAGAAAAAAAAGAATTGTAGACATTTTAAGTCATACAAATGACTTGAAAATTGTGGCCCTTATCATCTGCACTCTATCAACCCCAATCATCATAGAAAGGGCTTTGACCAATTGTTTCATTAAAGCACTTGAATAAAGGAAGTTATTAGAGATTTCCTTCCTATCTTCAACAGTGCAGTCCATGCATCGACTGAAGAAAACTTCCATGCAACTTCTTACTGCAAGGATACCAACAAACATTAACTGATAGTCCTGGTCAAAGCTCAGAGCTGCAAACATCTTTGAACTCCAAGCATGTAGATCAACCATAGCTTGGAATCAGAACAACCCAGCACTAATTTGCTGCTTGATTTCAATACAAATATATATATAAAATAAAGGCTTGTAATTCAAACCACAATTTTTCTCTTCTTCAAAGTTGTGTTTATCCATCTTGGGTGACATCTAACACTCTTGATTCTAAATGTGTTTTAACTCTCTTCTCCATACACAAACAATAAAATTCAAAAGAATCCTTTAAAACCTAGCAAGTCATTCTGGGGATAGAACATTAGTACACTAGTCCTAAATGCTTGCAGTCTCATCCTATCTCTCCCTTCTTATTAACACAAATGTTTTATTAGCAAAACCTGGAAGTGGACTGCACTAAATATTATCTCTGTTAATATGAATCTGTCTCAGTTAAGCAAAGACATCACTTCAAGCAGATACAGTTACCCTAGACCTAAATCGCATCTCTTCCTGATACCAGCTGGTTGGCCTCAGTCATCATCCCTCAGAGACATAGCTTAAGACATTTTTATCTGAGTAATAAATGTTATCTTCTGCCTCGCAATTTAATTGATCTCAGGCCTGAAGTAATGTATTTTTTAAAATTAATATAATGTCATGAATTTTTTTCAGTGTTCTAAGAGGAAAATGGATATTCTGCTTGAGTATTTAATTTTCATTCTAAGTTTCCATGGCTCAGCTAAGGTGATGCAAAAGTAAAACTATTGAACATGGAAAATGAAAAAAAATAGAACTGAACAAAAGATCTGAAGTAAAAGATTTTGTGAAGCAGATATTATTTTGATCAATATTTATCCAGAGTAGTACTCATTGAAATGCAATATGGAGAGGTGCTCCATTTAACATATACTATCCTGCTTCAGCACAGCTAAGCATCACAGATAAGGGTATTTCTTTTACCATTCTAAGTTCCTTCACAATCCTACCATCAAGAAAAAATATCTCCAACTATCATATGACAACTCCCAAATACAAGATAGCCTGTACACTTCATGGTGAACTTAATGACTCAAAAAAATGTTTCAAGACCCAAAATTACTAGAACTAACATCAATAATGAAGTACTTGCCCTTTATTTCAGAAATCACAAATCCATCATTTACGGTTGCAGAAGTCATTTCTATTGTGGCTTGCCTAAACATTGGATATAGTCTTTGTGCAAAGCCAGAAAACATTGTGTAATAGCTGATCTGCTTACTGCTGATCTTCAAGCTTTTTTGAAATTGCATCTGGCTGCCTTTCTGCCACCTTGACAAAAAGCAGACTCAAAGAATAATTTCTCATGAAAAACTTCTTACAGCTTCTCTGTGAAAGATGCTTTCCTGAGCAGCATTGTCACCTGAATATTCCAAACTCATGGATTAAGTGAAACACGATCTTGAACAGGTACATGACTGGACAGTTCTAACATCAAATTATTTCATCCAAACACATTCACAGAACAGAAAATCCCTTTAGGCAATGCACATGTAAAACTGGAAGTGGATGCTACAGCTGTGTCCTAGAGGCTAGCACATGTGTAACCAATGACCTCAAATAAAGACATGCCAGTGAATTCTGCACTGTTTTCCCATTTACTGAAAGGAAGATTTGAAGCTCCTATCAAGTCCTCTTGAAAATTTTTTTGCCTTGTAAAAACTTGCTCATCAGAGAAAAAAATAAAGTTACTAGATGTAAGCCGTAGCTTGACATAACAGCGTTCACGTGAATTAATTTCTAGTCCTATTTCTCCCTGTGAAGTCAGTGGCAAAATTTCTGCTGACTTCAAGCAGAAGCGGACATGACCTCTTCTGAACTTACGTGCAATGGAGTTGACCATGGTCCTGCCTTTTCTTGAAGGAAGCATCAATATATCTCTACATAATTTAGTGCATAGCTTATCTTGCACTTGACTTTAGTGTTTAACTTCCATTGTCACAATGCAGTTTGGATATCACGAGCAGAAGCGTCTAGACACTGGTATAAACACTTCTCCATAAGTGGGTAAAATTAGAATTTCATTGTCAAGTGGGTTGATTCCTTGTTTACAACTGCCTTCTTGTTAGGGGAACAGGTGCAACAGCAGCCAGGACACTATCAGTGGGCATCACTGAAGACTGTGGCAGCAAGGAATTAATGCAGATAAACAGTGATGAGCAAAAATTGAGAAAATAAGGTAGTCCTGCAACCACCACATGAGCTCCTATAGCTCTCAGTATTAATTGTCATTCAATTCCCCATAGTATTCTAAAACCTAGATGATCAGATAATAAGAGGTTGAGTGGTATGCATAACATCAGGCTGATTAAATTTGTTTACTGATAATTCTTTCAGGTTCCTATGAATATCATGTAATTTTCAAGGTTTATTTCAAACAAATTTTATGTAATGCGTTATTGACAACATCTTCCTAGACCATTTCTACAATGTCATTCAGGATAATTATTTCACAACAGATTTTCAGAGTCCCTGATTCCTGTTGGGATTCACTTTTGCATAAATTACAGAGCAGCATATTTAATCAGTGTCTCTATTAGAGCCCTATGGCTTATTTTTAGGAATAAGGAATGAGAGAATAGAAAGATTTCGGGAGAGGCAAGGGAAAGGAAAGAAATATTTGCAAGCATTAATATTTTTCTCAGTAATATTTTCTGAAGCAGCAAAGCTAAAATCTGTCCTGCAGCATCTCTGCCTTTTTTAGAAATAAACACTGGCATTAATCTTTTGACTCCATTAAATATTAATGTTACCAAATCATGTAATGGGGAATTAAAAACAATTAACATTTTAGAATAACCTTAAGGAGACTGTGATGTAAAGGTGAATTAGCCCCTCTATAATAACACCAAAACAATAACAAATCCAAGAATTATTACTACAAGAACTTTCTATTTTTTTTAGCATATATCACCCAGCGAGATAAAGACTGGTCCATCGCTTGACACCTAAACATGACAAATCCTTATGATTACAACACATTTATATTTCATACGTAACATGCTGTAAATGTTGAGCATCAGAACAGCATACCATACTTACTGTTTACAAAAGTGAATTAAGAAGGCAGACAAACACAGCCCTGTGATTTGCCAATATATCAAGAATCCAAACATAAATTCATTTTTCTAGTAGGCTGAAAGTTGTCCACTTACGTCTGCTCACAACAGAGGGCTTGAAAAAGTTAAAAAACGAAACCTTTCTGACTTATCAACCTGCATTTCCCTGAATAAGGACAAAACAAAGTATTTACCATGATCTATATGTGAGCATACATTCATTTTGTCTGAGCAAGGTAGTGATTCTCTCCACAGAGGATTTAGCAAAGAAATCATGATTAGCACTAGGACACGCGACAGGCAGCAGCGGAAAGGACACATCTCACTTCCCAAGCTCAAATTGCACCCAAGATCCACCAGAAATACAATGCACAGGGAGCTCCAGTTTTGGTGGGTAGAGCTTCAACTTGCAGTGTTTAAAGAGTCATTGAAAGCTGGATGTCAGAGTATCTCTGGGACCTTTGCTCAGCATAGAGGTCATTTGCAAGGACACAGGGTGGTACAGTTCTCCTGTGTTGCACATGTGACTGACTCCTTGAAGGTCTCATGTAGCAATCAATGAACAAGACAGTTTTATACATTACCCAAATGCATTTCTATTTTTGGAGGATGTGTCAAGAGCACGAGTTGTGTGAAGCTCTGCATCCTTCATGTCTTCCCCAACCAGTATCACTCATGCATATTCATAATACCTGATCAAGTGCAATGATGTTAATTTAGATACATAAATAGTTAGTCAAATATAGAAGCTACTGACTGATAATGCTTAAATGCCACTGAAAACGACCAGTTTAAACTGTTCCTAAGACTTCACTGTGTTGTGGTCTCTCCAGCACACATTTTTCTTACCCAAGATATGATTTCCCCTAAGCCAACTGGATCACAGAGGTGGCATGGCTAAGACTTGCCAGAGCATGCAACCTACAGCACAGAGGTGTGCCAGCAGCCCACTGGCAAATTAGAGTTACTAGTCAGTGGCAATCAGGGTCATCAGGGTTTGGCCTTCACAGGGTGCCTGGAAAGGCCTACACCCATGCCTTGTTTTCCGTGGAAAAAAGCTTTCACCAATTTGCCATTGGGCCTTCCCAGCATCTTATTTAAAAAGTCAAAAGTAAATAAAATCTCTCTTTTGCCCTTACATGTGCATGTACAAAATCAAATAAATCTATAAACTGTTACAATTGCAAGACGTTTGAGCCTGAGGCTACTAGCAGCCTGAGGCTTAAGTGTTGTGAATCCTGCGCTTAGCCAGGTGCCAGACCTTTATTGTACCACTTGCTGATAAGACTGATATAAGCTGACAGTGGCTAAATACAAGAGTCCCCACGGAAGACAAAGTATCCTACCCTTCTACAGCAGCCATATTTGTACTGTTACTTTACATGCAGTACAGGAAGTGAACTAAAAAGCCATCATCTAACTCAACAATGGTTTTGAAAGGCCTTATACAGAACCTTGTGGTAGAAGTTATAATACACTCATTGGTACATACAAGTTTCCTTTTGTAAAGTAGAACTTTTGAAGTAATCCCACTGCAATATACTCATTTCTTCACTGCATTTAGACTTAAAGCAGCAAATCCAAGTCATATGTTCACATTAAATATACAATTCAAGTATCATTAATCAAGAACAAATGCTTCAGGAGTTCATTCTTTCTTTTTCCCAAACCAGCTTTAGGTTGGAGCTTGTTCTGTTCAGGTTTTTTCAGTTTTTGGTTTGGGGTTTGTTGTTGGTTTTTTTTTTTCCAGAAGTCATCTAGACAATTAGGAAAAGTGGGAAGGTGGCTAGATCGCTATAATACAAGATATTGGGACCTGGGAAATATCACCAATAGCAGCAGCTATGGGTCTATCTAGCACAGCAGGTCATGACCCAGCCTGTAAAATAAACCTGCCTTTAAACTCTCTGGTGGATATAAATAGAAGTAGCTCTAGCTTGAAAAACAAGTGCTAAAAGCAAAGCTGGCCTTCCCTCCCCTTCACTACAAGTCTGGTACCAGAGCATAGTGTTGTATGAACTCCATTTGTAAAAGATGAAGACCACTGTGCTTGAATACTTAGAAATTATTATGGAAATCTCATTTAAAAACCTTCAAAAAGACATTTTTATTAAGATAATTATATGGATACTGCCTGGAAAACTCCAATAAAATACATTTTCCCACATGCACACACCTACTTTGGTAGATGTGAAATAGCAAAAGACATTTGTTATCACAGTACAAAGTACTGTATGATCTTCATTTGTGTCCTACAGCAGATGGCAGAGGAGCCAAACTGCAGGAACACAGAACCTCACAGGGTCTGACAGCGCTGCGAGGGGTTTCTCTCATGCTTCACAGCAAACCTGTGAGCAGCAGCTGAGCGAGACAGAGCCAAGGGACAGCAGACGAGCCCCAAACAGCTGGTTAATGCACCATCTTCTCCATCCCAGGAGAGCAAAGGACACAGCAGCAAAAGCATCATGATAATTTACTGCCACAGCTTCAGGCACTGGTGTGTTCTGCTCCTGCTACTTCAACACCAGCCTGCAGCTGGGAGGCACAAGCCAGCTGGAATGGGGCCTGGGGCAAGGTGAAGGGGCCCCACAATCGATAGCATCTCTCTCATCAAAAAGAAAGCATACATGAAATTTTTAAGTTATGACCTTTCTTCTGCAACCCAGCCAGGGCTGTAGAAGGAAGCCTGGGATATCAGCTCCCACTGACCAATGGCTAAAGGCAAAGCCAACTATCTCAGAGTTTTCCACGTGTGCAGCGAGCACATGGCTCTCACTATGGGCACCAGTTGTGTCAACTCCCTCAACACATGGGCACAGGCACACACAGACCAACACCTGCAACAAATGCCTCCTTACACAAATCTAAACACAGACCTGGTGCTGGGGCACAAACAGGAATTACAACCTAAAAAAAGGAAGAAATACTGCCTGACAACCCAGTTCTTTGACATGCAAAACACCAGGTGAAGGTCTGCTAAAGTGTAGCAAACTGATGGGGAACAAAGGTCAAAACAAAATAAATGGGAATCAAACATCAGTAGACAAAAAGCAGTAACCAATCTTCAACATTTGCGTCCAAAAAAATAAAGCTTGTTTAACCAGGCTCTTCTAACAAGCGAGGCTAGCTGGCCTTAATCTTTCATTTGTGTTATTAACAAGGATTAAAGCTCATTGTTCCATGTGTTCTCCATCCTGGCAACTAGAACAATATTTGCCAGGAGCAATATCAGCCAGCTCATTCTGCATCTTAATCCACAGCAAATGCCTTTAAGGCCAGCCGAGGCTTTCCGAGTCGTGGTCCCTTCCCCTGCTACACCTCAGTGAAAATCTAAATCAAATAAAAATGAAGTTATTCACCAATGAAGAATCCAACCAATTGCTCAGGCTCAACATTAGAAGTGCAAGAATCTTCATTTCATAGTAGAAGTCTTGGAAAGTCCTTGGCAAGAGAATATTTCAGTTCAGGTCATCAATAAAAAAATATGATTCATTCGAATACGAAGTGACTACAGTATTTGCAAGAGTAAATTAAGACCACAGTAATCACAATTGTATTTGTATACTTGCAATTTCCTTCCATTTTTATTTCCAGCAGGTAAGGATCCTTTTTTGATACTCAGTATAGAAGTCTATAAAAGTTACTTAATTTCAGTGACGAAAAAGAAAACCAACATTTATGAATAAATTACCAAGAACTGTGAGAACAAACATTAGTGTTTATGGTGGGGACTTTGGAGAAGACAACTCTTACCAGACTCTCTCCCATGAAAATAATGCCATGGAACAGAACTACACTAATCAAATCCCCTCCCCTCCTGAATGCCACTATGTGAATGGAGGTAGACATCTAAAAAGCTAAAACAACGAGAAACTCACTGTTCTCCCCACATTCACACATTCATTAGATGGTTTTAAAATGCATTTCATGAATCTCTACCAACTTCTATTATTCTCTGTAGGAATATAACAATAATACCTCACAGAGGATAATTAGAAAACAGTACACGCAAAAACACAATTGTGCAAGCTTCAGTAACTGGAGACAAAGAAGGTGGGAGAAAGAATTACTATTAACAACTTAGAAATAGCATGGTATGAAACAAGGTACCTTTCCCCCCCAAATTACTTGAAAATGTACCACGTTACATGTGTGTGGCGAGGCTGTGGTCACACGGGGACTCCAGAGGTGGCTTCTGTGAGAAGCTTCCCATGTCTGACACAGCCAAGGCCAGCCAGCTCCAAGGCAGCATCTGGTAGCACCTCTGAGTTAACATATCCAAAAATGGGGAAAGGAGAGGGGAAATGGACAATGCAGCTGGAAAGAGGAGTGAGAGCACATGCGAAAAAGAAATCCACTTTAGAGGCAGAGAAAATCAGAAGTAATGTTGGACCCAGGAAGATAACACAGGTGAGGGAAGGCATCTGAATATTTAGTTATTTTCTCATTACCCTACTCTGGTTTGACTGGCAATAAATCAGTTTCCCTCAAGCTGGGTCTCTTTTCTACATGACAGTAATCAGCAAGTGATTATCTCAACCCATGAACTTTTGTTTTATTTTCTCTCCTGTCCAGCTGAGTAGGGGAGAGAGAGCAGCTTTGGAGGGCACCTGGCATTCAGCCAGGGTCAACCCACTACAGTATGAAAGAAATTATTGTTAAAAACCAGAATCTGATTGACACAGAAGTTACTAATTCTACCATATATATATATGAAACCCAAAAGGTCATTTCCATTCCTAGCAGCAGATTCTTCAGTAAATGTTTTCAAGCTGCTTTCTCCCCCAAAAGCACCTCTGTTATATATGACCCTATTTCCATAAGTCTTAAAACTTTTTAGAGTTGGACAGCATTAATAAGGGTCTTTCAGTGAGTGTACAGTGTCATGATTTTCAGTTAAAAAACCTTTAAATCCTACACCTTTATTCTGGGTTCTGTTCCAGTTGAGTTCCCCAAGGACCTGACATTTGGGGGCTGTGAAGGAGGTTTGGAAGGAGGCACAGCTTAGGAAACAGGGCAGGACTCACCAAGAACTTGTGAGCTGCTCCCAGCTGACATGGAGTTACCTGCAGAAAGCCATTTTACCTTTTTTTACACCTGTATTTCTGCTCCACATGAACTGACAAACACAAGAATTAGCACTAAGAGATTGGACAGGGATAATTCACATGTCATCCAGATAAAGGCAATTCAGCAGGTTTTGCTCTTTCAGCATTGTTCCCATCAGAGGGAATATGGCAGATAACCCAATAAAGTGAGACAACAGGGATGCTGGCTTTCCTAATCACAGCCAGAAACAGCAATGAAGACAGGGCTGAACACCAGGCTTAGCCTCTTTTACAAGGCGAACTTCTACTGCAATTCAGTCCTGAAACCTCAGTGCTCCCAAGATACGAGTTCCTACAGCATAATTATTTATTCATTTGCTTTCCCTAACTGGGTCTTTCCAGAAGAAAAAAAAAATTATCTTTCCAGACTCCCTTGTCACAATTTTTTCCCAGCTTATATTTTTTTTAAACACACATGACTTCCAGTGGGTTTACCATTGCAAGCTCACAGTTAATAACTCAGGAAGACGGCAGAAGTTGATGAAAGGAAGCACATCTTGAAGCAGAAAGGACAGGATCTAAATCAAAACACTGGATCAGGCACTAGCTTTTCCTGTGGGCCTTCATAAGCCACAATCTTTCTGTCCCTGCTCCCTATCAGCAAGATCATTAGCTAAATAAATGATAGTTAAAAACCCATTTTGTTAAAAGGCAGATTTGCTAGGCTTGATCAATTAGGTTTTCCAAGTGTAAAAGGATCCTAACTCACAAGCCTTATGGAGGAAGTCACTTCTGCCAAATGTATTATGCAATTTCTGATCATTGCTGCCCTTTCCCAATCCCTTCTCCATCGCCTCTTTAAAAGCAGACATTTGGGGCAGATAAAGAGACTAAGTTATACTTCCTGATATTCACATCAAAGATTTTCTTTGTTTTCAAGTTTAATTAATTTTATTAATTCGATTTTTTTTTCCCTTCCTCATCTCCAAGTCTGAGCAGGGAATGAAAAGCAAGATGGATGCTGCTAGATAAACACAACCTGGTTCTCACTCCCAGGGTTCATACCAAGGCTGCAGTGGTACTGCTGGCTGTAACCATTCAAGCTCAACCGCCCAGTGGGACCAATTACTGCATTTACAGTAAAACATGCAAGGAAATCTATCTCCCTATCTCCATATAACCTGGTTTACTGAAGGATAACCTACTACATTACACAGATTAATACTTCAGTGAGTAAATTAATCCTTAGAATTTCACTCACTACTTGTGGCTTATAAATTTTAATTGGTTCTAAATTGCCACATAAATTTATGTGAGTGTATATTGACGAAGTAGAAGGGATCAGAAATTACTCTATTAACACAGAGAGACAACAGGAAGTGTTGGGGCCAATTTATAAACATCCGTAAATGTTTACAAAGCAGGATTCAAACTCACTGTAGAGGTGTATCATCATAGCTGACATGGAACTCCAGGAGGAAAGCAGAAGCAGCATTAGCTGAGAATGAAAGGCAATGAAAGTGAAAATTTCAGAAAGGGCAATGCTCCCATTTTGCCAAAGTCAGATGCAAAGCTGAAGGGTAAGCAGTGCTTGTACTTTATTTGATTGTACCATTATTGATCCCAGTCAGTCAATACTACCAGTACAGCAATCAGAACAGCTTCCCAACACATTGACATCCTGGCGCACCACACAAACAAACACTTCTACAGGAATGAAACACAGCACCAGATTTTCAAGTCCATCAGAAATGCCTAACAATATAGACTGTCCTCTTTAGGACATCATACAACTTCATGAAGTTTTATCATCAGGATAAAACTTTCCCTCGTATCTATTTGTTTATGAAGATTCAGTTCACTGGTTGAACTTTCCACCTGTGAATCATGACAGAATTAGTCCCCTGAAATACTACAAGAAAAGTTTAAAGAGTGGTTTATTGTTTTTTTAACCATTTACTATGATAAGTTAATCCTGAAACAGCAGTGATTATTTGAACACCAGTAACAGTATCATACTACTACCCATAACTACAGAGGCATTCACCACGTTACCCATTTTTGTGAAATACAACAGCAGTTACCAAGTTAGAGAATCGGAGAGCTGTCTTATAACTCAAGACTTCTCAGACTCGGCAATATGAAAGGCCAGGTCTATCTCTGGTCTCCCGCCCAAATATAAATAGCTTCCCAAAAGCCAGGAAACAAAACTGTTACCCAAGGACTACCTCCCATCTTCGCATTTCAGTTATGCGTTTTTTCATTTAATGAATGTGGCACAAACAAGTAATTATGACATCACACTAATCAATTTGATATACTATGAATGCAAATAACATATGAAATAATAAGAGGCTACCTTTTTTCTCACATTTATTTCCCCATCTACCCAAGGTTTCCACGAACATTTCTGAGCAGCTTCACAAATTGATTTAGCTTCCAGTAACTAGTTCTTTGGGATGGCCCATTCAGTATCATTAGCAGCAATGCTGCTGTAGAGAAGAAAGAGGCCCCAATGCTAAAAGAGCCCATTGTGCCCATTTCCTCTTATGGGTGGATCACTGAATTGCTCCAGCAAATATTTCAGTAGGAAAATACGGAGTACATCCCTTGCTCAGAGCACCTTTCAGACCACACTGTCAAGCTCCATGAACAGATTCTTGTACTTATTATAAGGCCTAACCACAACTTTGGCCCCTATGACCACAATATCTCACTAACAAGAATATGCAATGTCTATCTTCAGAAGTCTTGACATCTTTTATTGTTTGAGTAAACCTGGACAAAAAGGCAACATAAGTTTTCTTCAAGGAAAACTCCTTAAACCATAAGCACTGATATCTTATAGTAAATCCTGAGATTTCCTTGGAATTCACAACACTCCTTTTAACACTGAGGGGGAGAAAAAGGGAAGTAACTGGTAATTTTACAGTCACATACGCACTAAACTATCAATTCTTACATGCCTTTAGTTTACACCCTACAGCTGTGCAGGACATCACCAAGTAAAACAACTCGAAAGAAGCAAAGCTACACAGCCTCAAATTGTGAGATATGCTATACTGAATAAATAAAAACTTATTAAAGAGATTTTTCTAGCTTCAATTTTAGTTTTCAATACTGAATGAACTAGAGAACACCTTTTTATAAAGCCACCTTTTGGGTCAAAAATTAAGGGGCGAAGAACTGAAAATAATGACAAAAAGCAATCTTACACATAAATATTTATTTCTTATATGTTTACTTCAGCCATTTAACATCATGCCCTTTTTACTTTACTACCTTCTCTTTTGCTTGCTTCTGACATTGCAAAGGACAGCTTCAAGTTTAGAGGCAAGGCAAACTACCTTTTTTAACTTAAGAAGACAGACACTATTGCATTCACACATTTAACTTTTTGCTCTTTCTTTTAAGCATTTCCAACTTCTGAATAAAACTAATGAAGCTCCTGCAGTCATAAACAAAAATCCCAGAGTTTTCCTACCTTTATCTGCACTCCAGACTTCTTAGGGCTGCTCTCCTTGACTTTCAGGATAAGTAAATGATCCCTAGAGCATTCAGAAGCATCTTAGTTAAGCAGTCACTCTTCCACCTTCTTATGCAGACGAAATGAGCTAGTGAGTGTTTAGCCACCCACTCGTCCTTTCTCTGGGCTTGCAGGTTCTGAGCAGCCATCGGGGTAGGAAAGCCAGACCCTCCAACTGGCAGCAAGAAAAGCTCCCTGCCTCACCTGGCTCTGATGAAAAGCAGCTGAGCTGCATCACCGCCCTGCTAACCCTGGGGCACAGGGAATGGGCATCAGCTGGGCCTGGCATAGGATCAGCACCTGCAGCTGCGTGGAGTTACCACCCTTCTCATTAGGGCTAATGCTGGCCAACCTGGGAGGCTCTTCAGCCTGCTGGAAGGAGAAGGCTTTTGACAAAATACTTATCTTTTTCTTTTCATAGAACATATAGGGAGGAAAAAAAAAAGTGTGATTGAATTTGTTCTTCTACTTGCTAAGAAACAGTATGAGGTCCTGCAGTTTCATATCACACTTCTAATTGCTTCCATACACAGTACATGTGTCTTGATATGAGCTCCTCTTGGTAAGATCTCAGCACTTTCAAGCAGATTAATAACTAATACAAGCAACCTCTGTTAAGCATTTATTCTTTTATTCTATTTGGAGAGAGAAGAGCATTTAGTAAAGCATTCTATGATCCTTGGTATATATTCTACTGTGTTGTCCTCCATTTCAGTTGTTGCCTGCTATATATCAGCTGGAAGTTAAAAGCTGGCTCTTGATTTTAGTTTCTCTCTCAGGTGTTATCCAATACAGGCAGATTGCCCCACATAGAAGGGGTTCGGAGTTGTCTGGTTGGGAGTTTAGAAGGGCAAGAGTATCATCTTTTCTAGGGGAATTTATTGCTTGGACAACGTTTAGGAAAACAGATACAGAATGTAGCCCATTCTTTATTTTCCAAAAAGTGCGGAGCCAAAATTGAAAAGTTCATCAGAAAAGATTTGGCTAGACACACTGCACAGATAGACCTAGCATGTTACATCTAGGCCAATAAACTAATTAGACAGTAAATATTAGAAGACCTACTTGTTCTTTAGACTATTTGAGCTAATACTGTCCAGACACTAAAACATGAGGAATGAAAGCTATATGCAAACAAAACAGCTGTAATGACTTTCTAATAAATACTGCCTGGCTACATAAGGCTAGAGGATATTACTTAAGGGCAGTAAAAAGATTTCCTTTGCACAGCAGCAATAATCTGTATATCCAGAGAGGATTTAAACACATGACTGAGATCTACAGCACACTATGTTCACTGCAGAGGTACAGGTAATGTTGCAGCTAAGCTTGTATTAGAAACCAGCATCCCTGAATTTACATCTCAACTTCAGGAAGACATTTTGTACTTAATGTTTTGAGAAACAGACAAAGGATGTTTGAACTAAAGGGTTGGCAAGAATAAGAGAAAGCAGTCATTGGAATTGTCTAATCTAAGTGTTACTGCCTCAACAAAACAATCAAAAGAAATGAAAGAAAATGGAGCTGCTAGATCTGATATACTTACAAGATGAATATAACACTTCTTTTTAAAATTCAGATTTTAGAATCATCATAGAATATTTTGGGTTGGAAGGAACCTTAAACACCATCTTGTTCCAACATGGGCAGAGACAGACACTTTCCACTAGACCAGGTTGCTTAAACCCTCACCCAACCTGGCCTTGAACACTCCTAGTGATGGGGCATCCACAGCTTCTCTAAGCAACGTATTCCAGTGAGATTATGTGACTGCCACAAAAAAATTTGGTCTCTCAAATTAGTATTAACAATCCATGTTCTGCCTGGAATAACTCAAATGGAATCCATATATCACAGTGCTTCCTCCTTTGGATAGTTAGAGAAAACAATATTTATATCAATGCCTTCAAACACTTCAATGGCAATAACTGCTTTGGGCTGAAAGGAAACAGGAAACTATTCCAAGGATCATTTTCAAATGGACTGTCCTGAAGCTGAGGGTTTCTCGTGGTGCTGGTTGTTTGTACTCCTCCACCTGTATCCAAGTGATAGAAATTCAATCACCCATTTATGAGATACCCTCTAATTTGATATGAAACCGTAAAAATGTTTTGAGAAATAGATCTCAGCAGAACTTACTGCAGATGCCCTACGAGTCTCTTACAGCAAAATCATTTATCAGATATGTGAGAACCTGCCAGGAGTGAGGATTTCTGAACCTTTTACTAGATTGCTTTGTATATATGGATTAATGAATGAAGTAATAAATCAAGAAAGACTGCTGTGCTCTGATTATTCTCAGTTCCTTGTATACAGCTTATTTTAATGTCCTACCTGCAAGGCAATGGGGAGAAATAGCACAGCAAAAGACAGGACTGGAGAGAATCAGCTTTTCCTTTTGTAATGATTCTACCTAGTGCCGCTTTTGATTGTATTTGCACAGTGATGCCTGAAAGCTGAGTGGGAAACAAAATTCTTCCCTCCGTAAAAACACCCATGTGATCTGAGGGAAGGGTTTTCTTCATACATAGCATAATTAGTGACAGCATTTCAGAAAACAGTATAGCATGTTTGTTCTTGTCTACAGTAAAGCATGGAAATACATGTAACAAATTTAGGCATTCTTACGTCTTTTAGTCCCCCAAAGCAGTCAACTGCAGCCTTACTGCTAATGTCAGTCATAGTCCTAAAGGTCACGGTTATTACAGAAAACAATGTTGATTTAACCTTCTAATCTAGCTAAGATAAGTTGTTAGAAGTTGAACTGAAAGCAAGAGCCACTATATGAAGGTGTTACACCTCTCTACCAATTTGTTAATTTTTTTTAATTATGTGAATTTTCCATATATACAAACCCAAAATGTCTTGGAAATTCATGAACTTTCATACTCTACATCAGACAGTTCCTGGCAGGTAGCACACAACAGGGTCCAAGAGTATTTTCTAAAACTTTTAAAAGCAAATCTTCTTTCTGTAGCTTGTGAAATCTGTCTAGATTTATTTTCTTTCAGGCATTATAAAGTCTTTGGGAAGGAGCGTAAATGAGGAAGAGACATTTCTGGCTCCCAACAGTGGAGGGCTGTATGACTTGTAATCACAAGTGCTCTGATAGTGTTTGCTATTCTGTTGCTGGAAAATCCCCCTTGCCTATCCTGAAGCTTTTATTTTCTCCTTATCCCTCATTTGCATTCTCTCTTTCATCCAAACAACAACACAAGTTCAGCATTTTGACAGGTTGTCATCAGTATCATTCCTATCCTGAGGGCTAGATCCACGATGTACAATTGTTCTCCACGGCCTCTTTCATCTTTCCTATGGAGCGCAAACGATGATGCAGAAATATTTCAGTGTTTTAACATGCAGAGTCCTGTAGAAAGGGGGGATAAGGCATTTTAGCATTCAAAGGGGTGGGTGCCAGATTGATATGACAAACCTGGAAGAAGCTGGATAGATAGCCAGGAAGAGATGACATAAGGAACAGGAGAATGAGTTTTAAATTGGTGCTGAAACAAGCCATGTTAGCACTGATGTCATGAAGTCAAGGAGTGTTTGCATACCACAGCAAGTGTTTGTTTTCTCCTTAGGGACAGTTTGTGTTTGCTATAGCTGACAAGAAGAAAGGTGAGGAAGAAAGAGCTAGTGCACTTTAAAGCACGATAGGCGGGGAAAAAAAAGGCAAGTCTTTCATATTTCCCTGGTGTTTGGAGAATATTTTGCTCTGCAATTTAAACAGATTGTAACTAGTGAAGGGTAGGAGTCCTTCAAAAGAAGGAACATAGGAAAACAAAATGGGAATTGTCAGTTAAATCCTGAATCTGAACTTCCCAGGATGCTGTAGGATAGAGGGGCCTAGAAACTTGAAGTCAAACAGACACTGGCAACTTGGAAAGCCATTTGTTGGTGATTTCAGGCCATGTGTACTTCACGATTCTATCAATATAGTATAAAATGGCCCAGACTGTATTTATCTTACAGCTAAAAGAAGCAGATTATCTGAAACCTCAGCATACACACATATACTCACCTGCAGGGCAGTTTGACTCAAAAAATATCCCAACATTTTGGAGATATTTTGGTTACCCCCGTGCACATGGAGGGTTTAGAAAATAGTAGCTGAGGCAACCACTGAACAGTCCCACTGATGACAAACCAGGGACAGTTCATTCCCCTTTGCGGTTCTGTGTTGGCTCTGAAGATATAACGAATGCTAAAATCAAAAAGAACTGTTTCACTACAGTGACTCGATATATTCACTGAATAGACATAGAAGACTGTATAAGAAATAAATTTAACAGAAAGATACATTTTAAAAATAAGTACGTATCCTACTAAGTCTTTCATATCAAGTTTTTATCAAGATTCATATCCATATCAAGTTTTTAACAGGAAAAGACATTTTCCTATGTATTTCAAGCTTTAGGAGTTCAGAACTGAGATGCAAAATAAAATCAGTATTTCAAGGTAGAACTGTGTCTCACTGCTTATTGTGCAGTAGCCAGAACAGAGTAATTTCTTGTTGAANAGAAAGATACATTTTAAAAATAAGTACGTATCCTACTGGGGCTTGACTGCCACAAAAAAATTTGGATTCATATCCATATCAAGTTTTTAACAGGAAAAGACATTTTCCTATGTATTTCAAGCTTTAGGAGTTCAGAACTGAGATGCAAAATAAAATCAGTATTTCAAGGTAGAACTGTGTCTCACTGCTTATTGTGCAGTAGCCAGAACAGAGTAATTTCTTGTTGAAATTAGAAATTAAATAGAAATTAAAGTATGGTTCATCTCAGAAATTCACATTGCAGACAAGTGGTGGTATTGTTAACTCCATTTTTTTTTAAATCTATGTAGAGATTTCTTTTTCTAATTGGAGATCCCTAACAAATACTCTGAAAGAGACAGGTTAAGTGGTAAATTTTTGTATACAGACATGCCCAGAATAGGTTAACTATCTTCAGGTGACACCTCCTTGTGCATGCAATTTCTTGTTCTGTTTTGCACTAATGGATGCTTAACAACCCAGCTCAGAAGAGAGGTGGAATTCCTTAGGCCAGGGAAGCTGTAGCAAACAACAGAATTTTAAAGAATTTGAGAGTTTGCATATTTGTTTTTTTCATGTAATCGTCTCAGCCTTCATTTAGATTTACAGCATTAGGGAATGTTTTTAAGTATTTTATCCATGTATTAATTATTCTCTGAAGAGGGCTTCACTGTATATCTACAACATTGAACTTGTGCAGTAAAAACAAGCGTCTGAAGAACCCTCATGAAAATACATAAAAGCCAATTATTGTGATTTGTGTTTACATTCCAGCTGTCTTCTAATGGGATTTTTTCCATGCCATTAAAAAAGAGGATAGTGCTGTCAGTTTCTGGAGTCAGAGATAAAGTTAATGAAAACATTTAAGTATCTATTTCAGGTCTTATTGAGAGATTTTCCTGAAAAGACATGAATTTAAACATATGTAGGAGTGCCTTCATGAATTAAAAAATTGATTAAATAGAAGCAAGTAAATATACAATGAGAGTGAATTCAACCACCCATTTGTAGCCATCGTTCCTTCCCACCTCAAAGTAACTGCTCACCTTTGATGATGGATGCCCAATGTATTTCAGGGCAGTCAAAAGGACAGGTCTTGCTTCCAGAGGAATTCTTCCAAAATACTAATATTTCTACTTGACTTTGAGCAGGGGACAGATGATAAAAGGCAAGACCTTGTTACTGTCAGTATGGGAACTCCAGCTTTTATGGAGTACCTCTAGTTAATCTGCCCACCCCAGGCACAGAGATTGAGAGCCCTAAAGCCCCACACAGACACAAATGTCCCTGGAAAGCAGCTTGCTGAGGCATCCCAGCACAGCTCAGGCATCTGCCCACACACACGGGAAAAGCTGAATAAACTCCTGCAGGAAGTGGGAGTGGAGTGAATATGCCACTATAACACACCCAAACTGCAGCTGCTGTAATAGCACAGTGAATGTTCCCGTTTCTTAGAGGGTGCCATGCATATCATATCTTTCCCAGTCTTAATTACAAAACAAAAAATAATATGATCCTCTTACTGTATGTCTTTCTTTACCCTCTCATCTGCTCTGGTGTTTTTAATATCCAAGTTTTAGTTAGAAACAGATGCCTCAGCTTCCGCACCCTCTTGTAATGGCTTAATACTCTAGGTAAGACCAAAGACAGAGGAAAAAGATGCTACACTGAGCACAACTTCTGAGCAAATGGACTTGAATATTCATTAAACAACATTTAATTTAAACATCCAAACCCTAAAAGCAGCAACATATGGGCCTGTTTTATTTTACATAAGCTGAATAGGAGGTTGTGCCATTAGTTTCTACAGACATAATGTTCATTACAAATGAAGTATGTTTTCCTTTAGGGAATGCACCACCATTTCTGTAGTGCTGTCATTCCCCCAAAAGGTTCAGTATACTTATCATATGAAGTACTATTCTTGGCAATGTGCTTCAAAATGTAAACAAAATTCCCATAGATTTTCATCGACAAGGGGAACCTGAGGCAAATTAAATTCCTTAACGAGAAACAAACAATGCACAGAGCCCTCCCTTTTCCCTATTTTACCATATTTAAGAGACTATCTCGACTTCATAGTTTGGTGCATGGGTTTTTCCCCTACTCTTTGTGATGGAACATTTTTGCATAACTGTGTGATACGTGGTTCTACAGTCCTCTGCTGGCTGAAGGATTACTTTGCACTACCTCTTACAGAATCTAAGATGTTTTCCTGTATGTGCCTTTACTGAAAAGCAAAATATTTGCTCTTGAAGTTTGTGTAGATTAAAAATGGCTAGATAAAAACATTTTGATTACTCAGCAAGCCCCATGAAAAAAACTTTACACATGCTCCTGCACTTCATATCCCAAGATAGCTATTTAAGTGGTAAAACAATGGAAAAAAAGGAAAAGAAAAAAATGTCTGGGAGAACTAAGCTGAACTAAGCAAGAGAAGCTTCACTACATCAGAAATTATTTTGTGTATTTGCTAAATAATACAGCTAATGTAGAACTGAAGAAGTGTAGTATCTTGAAATACCTGGGAAGTCTATCTCCTTTCATCCGCATAACAGCAATTCAAAATGCTTTACAAACTTCCCTCAACCGTGCAGACAGCAACCTCAGGTTTCTGCCAGGTTTTTTGCCACCTGTACCCACAAAGGTTCCAGTGGAGCACTGATGAACCATCAGGAAAAAGACTGATAAATAAATCTCTTTATATGAGCTTTGTGATTATTACCATTCTTACACGGTCTATGTGAATGTAAAGCTAGAAAAAGCTTCTGCAAGCAGAACAAATGTAAGAATCAAAAAGCCATTGGCATGAAAAGGGAGAGGATGCAAAGTAGAAACACAAGATGTAGGGAGATATATCACTAAGGATACATGCCTTGAGACATGCATCAGTACAACAGCCATACACAGAGAGCATTTCCCAAAATGAGTGGAAAGGACTGACGCAGGGTTCAGAAAGAAGCATGGTCCATATGCAACAGGCAACTTGAACAAAGACAAGATATTCTCTTGGCTAAGCAGGCTTCTGGGTTACAGAAACCTCAGGATTCTTTAAGGAGACAGCAAAAGTTCAAAGACTGAAGAACTACCTACCTTCCTCCACTTCTAAAACATTAAAATCAATAGTGATCACACGAAGTATTTACTTTAAAGGACAAGATGTTTATGTTATGGGCCAATGAACTTTGGTAATGAACACAGGGATACAAGTTACAAACCTCATAGAAGAGGTTTATGCCCCTAGTTAGGCAGCCAGTTATGGGAACAGCTGAGTTGTGAGACTAAAAAGGTACAAAATTATGTTGATCTAGCATCACTGACAGAAGTTAATTCCCACACAGTAAGTCTGGAATGTTCCAGTGCTCCCACTTCACACACAAAGCACAGAAGAATAAAGCATGAGGATATTTTTTTAAGTACCTCACTGTTTTAAAGGCGTAAGTGCAAATATACTTCTGTACAAATACATAGAATAGACTATTTCAGGTGGAAGGGAATTACAACGATCATCTTGTCCAATGATCTGAGTCAGGGCTGACCAAGTTAAAGCAGGTATTAAGGGCATCGTCCAGGGAATTGTAAAGCTGTCTGATGACATCCTGCCAGGACCACAGGAGTGCCTCACTTGTCTTGAGTGACACAGGTTTTTCTAAGGAGGCTCCCCAAGGTCTGTCTGTGCAGCACACCACATTAAAGCTTCTGTAAAAGTATTTTTTAGTCCTACACTGAGGCTTTCACCCAGGTCATCAGACACTTCATACCAACAAAGTATTGCCAGGAGCCAAAACACTGTTGAACCAAAATAAAGTATTTTAAAGCAATCATTTACCGTGCTGAGAGGAGATTTTTTTTTTCAAAAGCACAAGTCAGAGGCACAAAAGGCAACTAACAGACATTAACACACATGAAGATTTTCATGTTTAATAAAAATGAAAAAAAAATTATGCATATTGCACTTAGGATTTAACGACAGATGTTTACTTTTCAGCATTTCTTTGACTCTGGATAATTCAAGTTCACCCTGTTTTCTGTGGTTTATGCATGACAACAATACCCTTCAGAGCTTGTTTTTACAAGCACTATGCAGTTCAATGCTAGGAATAATATATTCTCAGTTTAATTAACTCAAAAAACATACAAGTTTACTGTTAGTGTGTGAATGGGAAGCAGTTTCTCCCAATCCTCGGTGCTTACATTATTCTTTCCTTTTGTAAAGCCCTGAAGAAGGGCCTAAATCAACCCCTCTACAATAACCAGAATTGATCAATTAAAATAAATACTTAAAATATGAAATCTCTCAGTTCTCATGTTTTCTATTATCCTTCTACTTGCCTTAAAAAAAAAAAAATTAAAAAGGCAGCTTAATTGGACCTCTTGTCTGTGGCAGGATCCATCCCACTATAAAGAGAACAAAACAAATTATGCGGGAACTATTGACCAACATTTTAGAATTCAACTTTTTCCACTCTTTTAATTTAAAAGTATTAAGCTGTTTTCTTTGTTATTTTTACATTAGCTGTTAAACCAGACAGAAAGCATTGCAAAAGCAAAGTGTCAGTCCCAATTTTCTACTTACAGCCAACACTATGCAGGAGATATGGATCTGAGGTCACCTGTCACAGAAAAGTTTTATTATCAGTGGTTGAAACCTGTTATCAAATCAACACAAATGATGCCTGGCTTAACAAACAGGCTAGCAAAAATTGACAGAAAATGATAGCAGGGTAGCAGCTCCAGTACAATCAAATCAGATCATCATGAAAGGCAGTGAAGCATGTTTCTCCTAATGGGGGTCAGTGTGCAGCCTGGCCAGCTTCATTAAATAACAGCTGTATTTTAACCCAATGAACACAAGTACAAACCGTTATCATCCACCCCAGTGAAGCATCGCACTCATCGTTTTTTCTGGTTGTGCAACACCTACTATGTAAAGAGAAGGCACAAGTGCTCTGAATCCTCTGCCCCAGCACACTACTTGACCTTACCTAAGATCTCTGTGCATGAACAGCAGCCACAGAAAGAAGATGGAGCTTTGTCAGAAGTACTGGTTGCCAATGGCCAGCTCTTGGAAAACACCTTCTAACACACAGGATGTCTTTTAGCCACTTCTGCAGCGGTCTCATTAGCCACAGCCTTTACAGCGAGGAATAAATTAAGAGGAAACTTAGGGAATTCGAGATGTGGACAAAATTCCACAGGGACTATTTTTAAGACATAACTAGAGTTCAAAAATGTTAGCAATAAACCCAAGTTTCCATTTAATCCCTTTATAATGAAGATGTCCAAAGATATGAATGTACTTGGATATGCCTGCTCCTGACATTGATTTGTAAAAGTTTACTGAAACCTTTCTCTTTTACATCTTAGATGCATTACAACAAATATGTTCATAGACATAATTTAATCTTATTGCTACTGTGTTAGGGACATTGATGAACAGAAGAAATTTTTGCCACCTATATTGGAAAATTCACCTGCTCAGATGAAATTCTGCCAGCATTCATAGGAAAAATAATGAACTACTCTCATCTTGTCTCTTAGCAGTATCAAACTACCCATCCAAAGAAAGGCTCACTAGATCTTATTTTGCTCAAATAGAAGCACAAGAGCAGGAAGCATTAACAACAGGAATTTCCAACTTATTGTATGAATCTAATATCATCAACAGCTGCTACTGGTCAACATTCTATTTCCTCTGTGTAAGAAACCAGTGCCATTAAAATTCATTTTTTATAGGAACTGACCAGAATAATATGAACAAGTTAATTTCTCTAACTGTTGCAAACAGATTTGATAAGGACCTACATACTTTAGGCCTTAAATGACACATTTTCTCTCAATAGAAAGAAACCACATGGCCCATTCAGTTGACTGTTGGTACTGCAGTCTTCTCAAAGCATACTATCCCTCATTTATTTTAAGCCACTGTTGATATCAGCTTCATTTCTTCCCCTCAATATTTGTTCTCAAACTTGTTACAAGCTGGTCCCTAGAGCAAACCACCTCATTGCAACCAGGTGGTGCCAAATTTTACCATCTTTCATCTTTATCAAAGTTCTCTTTTTCTGTGTAGCCAGGACACTAATCCCTGCTTTTACTAGGCCTGCTATACAATTTTGAGTCTTTCCTACAGAAAAATACCAACATTTTCTGTGCATGCAACTCCAACAAGCCCTAGCCATTGTAAACAGTGATTAATAAAACTCTTTCCACATATATAGAGAATGTTCACCACCAGATTAATTTAGAAGTTTTTCTCCAAAATTCCTTTATCTTCTAATCTGTGTTCCAGACTGTCATTAAATAGATAAAATTCTTGAGATATTGAAATACAAGGGCCAGGCCAAGCAGGCAACAGTGACAAAACTACTACCTCTAAATGATGGCATGTGCCAAGATCAGCAAGAAATAAAAGGGTTCCTTCAGCACACAGTAAGGAAAAAAGTGAAGATTCCTGTTCCACTTAATTGTTTTCCCTCCCACAAGCAAGGGGATTAACCTATAGTGTTCACAGCATGATGTGTGCATTAGACCTCTGAATTACAGAACACCTGCTATACCTTGCTTCGACTGGAGCACAGAGGCAAAACACTGACAGAACAAACATTACATGAAGACCTGCATACAACTCCCAGCTGCTGAAGTGCAAAGATCCCAGCGACAGCTCTTTAGTGGTTTGCCTTTTCCCAGGTAAAATGACAGGAGAAAAGGACAGATGTACCAACACAGAATGTTGCAGAATAGTGGGAAAACTCCAACCACCTGATCTGATTTGATCAGTCAATTCTAGATCCATGTCATTTTGACCTCTTCCCTATTTGTTGTGCTTATTGCCTCCCACTGCATGACCAGAGTACATCTTACAGATACGAAGTTGTAACTTAACTCTGCAAGGAGTCAATTGTTATATGGATTCACTACGTTTTTTGCTGTCAATCTTCAATCAAAATGGAGCATCAAATACCAAACTATGGCACCAAGATGTAACTATTTCAATCCATCTGCTTTGCAGAGTTACTGTACTACCCACATAAACAAATCTGTAATAAAGAAAATGTAAGACATTACAAAACTGAAGGAAACCTTCAGTACTCCAATTCCAGAAATTTCTGCTTCTAGAGGCAGACCCCCCGAACAGTATTGTTCACTATGTTAAGTCAAAACATCAATCCTACACAAGGCATGTACCTTTCTTCCAGCACTTATTGATAGATCCTTTCTTGATTGCATGAAACTAAGGTAAGGAGGCTTCTGAAAAGAGCAACTAGAATTCGTGCCAGCACTCTACAGCTTTCAAGTAGTAAACATTCGGAAAACACTAAGTCTGTGGTCTTCACAGAAACAGATGGGTTTCCACTGAATTCAAACCAAGAGTGAAACAAGCATATCACTTCAAGTCTCAGCTCCTTAACACTATTTTTAATGCATGTTTTCAAAGAAATTGACCTCTTTGGCAGGGGACAATTTGGCCTCCTTTCAGCCTATTCTATGAAAAATTGCTGCATGTCTTCCTTGTATTTGTAGTGCTGTGTTCACACCACTCCCTAGTGATTGCTCAATTACACTAAATAGCCTAACTCCTCTCTCTCCTTTCATGCTGAACATTATATATGGGAAGGGCTTACTGCAGCAGCACAGCTCTGAGCTCTACAGCCAACAGTGTGATGCTGCTGAACGCAGTCAACAGCAACCCCACTAGTTCAAGACTAGGGCTGAAGGTACTACAACACTCATTAAAGTGCTTCATCTACACTTAGCAAATCTTGTACAACATCCCCTTTTGACCCCTTTAACGACTCTTAGCTGTGGTAGTGCTGGTTTTCTCCCTCAAATATTAAAAGCACTTCACCGGTCTTACAATGTGCTGCCCAGTACAAAGGCAGATCAATCCAAAAATACTGCATTTAGGTAACAAAGCCTTTATCAGGATAGCTTCTAGAGCTGCCCCGTCTGTTTCGCTCCTATTTGAAGTACGTAACTTCTGCTTTCCTTGCTCCTCAAAACACCTGCACCAGACTGCTCACACTTCTATCTTAAATGCCTCCTTTAACACTATTAGATGAAAAATTAGGGGTGTACCACACAGCTTGCAGACCAGAGACAGACCCCAGAGCCTGTCCTGACAACTCAGGAACAAAAGACAAATCATTCCTAATGCCTTCACTAGCAAAAATCTTAACTGTGGAAGTAGGCAGCTCCGAGGGTCTCTGTCTGCATGTTCTGTTCTCCCTTCCGCTGTGTTCTACAGGTCTATATAAAACAGGCAGCCAAAGAAAAGACTTTCCAAAACACAGTTTGAACAAAAGCATGTCTACCTCCATGAACTAACAGTGCCTGCTTGGAATTAGCTCCTACTACTACCTGCAGGAAGCTCTGGTTCAGTTCAAATTGGTTCTCAAAACAAGACTTGCTTAATTATGAAAAGATTTTAATCCAGTGTGAACAGTACACCTATAATGAATTTCTCAAACTTTACAAAATGGTAGCTTTCAAATCAAATTAAAGGGCAAAGCAGTATTTTATTGACAAGAGTTTATTTGATGTTGAAGTCAGATGAGCAGCTTCTGCTTTCCAGAGTAATTCATTCTATACTTCTTCATGGAATGATGCTGCCTGTAAAGGAAAAAATAGATCACTAACATACAATTAAAACAATTTTTACACTCATACCTCTTATAAAGCCTGAAATACTGTTTCCCAAACAAGGAAGGTGAACCACACCGCTCTTCCTATAAGAGCATAAGGTTCAAAATTTCCCAGCAGTGTCATGGCAATAAATGAGCCTAGATTACAGCATTTCTGTAGAAGAGATCAACAAGCTACAACTGCTTTGACAGCTTTCTGTTTAAGACATTACACCCACTGTATCAGCTCCCAGACAGACTGTTTAAGTTGCTTTCAACTGAGTCACTCAGACCATTTGTAATAAAACCAGAGTTTTTTTCTGGAGCAGTGGAGCAGTTATTGACCACAGCTCTTATGTTTCTGCAGCAAAGATATAAAAATGCAGTCTGACTTGTCTGTAAGAGTATCATGTTTGTTTGTTTGTATTTTACTTGAAATGAGTACCCTTAAGAAAACAAAATCCATCTGCTCCAAAAATAGGTATCATGCTACTATAATCTATTTAAGACAATAAAACCCAGAAGTCTACTATCCTCTCTTTAGCGCACCTACAAATGAAAAATATAAGCCTTGCTTACAGTAAGACTAAACAATCAGCAGCTTTAGCAACAGTAAATCTGAAGTGACTGATGTATTATTTCAGTCTTTATACTAATCAGGTATTTCATGAAAGTCAAAGTCACGTAAGCTACCAACTCAGTAATTAAGTGCAAAAGTGATTCGTAAACATTCTTAAACTCTTGCACTGGGTTCTATGTCTGCACAAGTATCACAGTCTTTGCACAGATCAACCTCAGACTTGTTATCATGACTGCACTGCTGAAAGTCTGCCCTTACAAAGCATTCTGAAGTCATACCTGTTATCCATTTTCCACCCGAAGAATGTTCATTTACTGAAAAAGAGAATGCATCAATTAATAATAATTTTATCTAAATTCTACTATTGTAGAAAATTGAACTTTGAGGGTTCTTACTGACACAATGTGCTTTTTTCAATAACCACGTTGAAATGTGACAGGAAACCCTCAAAGTTTTGACTACTGTAGGGACTGAAGACTTAGATTTTACTTATTCCCTTAAATACTCAAAATAGCTCTTAACAATAGCTATTTAAAACTTAACTAATACTCAGAATGCCTGTTCATTACACCTACAGGCTACCATGGCTTAGAAGTGCTTATCCATCCACATTTCCGTTTGATAGCCTCACCTGTCAAAGGCTGTCACAGCTACAGCTGTGGCATTATAAAGGAGGGTGGGGGTTGTTTTGCATTTCAGTATCACTGTTTTGAATGAAAAGACCAGGTGAGGCACATCCACATATACTTGCTACAAATTTCAGTAAGCTCAGCAAACTCTAGAGCCACAGAATACACTAAATAACACGAAATACTTTAAAATACTTCTCTTGAAACTGTAGGTAAAACACAGTGGGAATTCTAAAGCAATGAGAAATGAAAGGAAGCACCAAAGAAAACTTAGCAAGACATCAGCATAGTTAAGTCTGAGTTTTTCATGACTCTGTCTACTACTCAACTTTCAGAACAATACGCACTTGCCTGAACATTTCTCAGAATCAAGTACTTATGCATTTCTGAGATAAAGAGTTCTCACAGATTCTGTAGGTGGACTCAAAAATGCATTCCAAGGCTCCTATTAAAAATTCCTCCACATAGCTGTGATAAGGATGATGAACCATGCCACATCATGATTCTGAACATGCGTTTTTCAAGACAAAGCTTAAAGACCTAAGTGTATTTCACAAGCATTTTTCTGTAATGAAGCACAGAATTATTCTCAAGTAAGTTTTTCAGGAAGTTTTTCAGGAAATAATTTATCTTTAGTTTAAGTGACAACACAAAGATTAACAAATCTGGTAAACAAGTCACATCTAACCCATGCATACTTATCAACTGAAAGATCATTTTAAAAGACACCAAAATAACTCTAATCAAAAACAGTTCACCTACTACTAAGACTGCATGTTAGTTTGACAAGCACTTGCTACAGAAGTCACATCTCCTACATCAGAACCACAGGGCATGACCCTTGCCTTTAATTTCTGAAGTGTTGATATGCTTTAAGAGTTTCTATGAATTAGACAGCATTAATAATTCAAGTGAGTCATTTAATCACTTTTCATTAACACTCAACAACAGCCACCTTCAGGTGCTAAAGTCCTTAAGGGAAGAAGTTCATCCACACTACTGGGATCGGTGTAACAGGAAATGACTCCCTGGCCATTGACAGAAGTGTATACATTAGGTGGTACTAGTATACCAAATGCTCACTTTGTGCCACAAACAACTGTAGGACTTCCGGATTAAAACACCATTAAAGCAGAAAGGAAGAAGGCTCCTAATGTTTTCCAGTAGAGTAGTTCCCTGATATAGCAACTGTCCGTAACACTGGTTCCTTTCCATCCCGGGGTAACAAGAACTTCACTTCCACACTAACTACCGCAAAATCTAATTTCACTGAGATTTCCAATTCCACTGTAATTTATTTCTTAACTTGGGATACTGTAGGGCAATAGTTAAATACAGTTTAATGCTGACAACTGTGCCATTTCCAGGCACCGTCACAAATGCACCAAGTGTGATGTGACTTAGTTTTTGTGTACACAACTACTTTCACACAATGGTCAAGTTACACATGCAATTGCACTGTACTACTTTGAATCAGATCCTGCAGTGTCTGAACCAATGCCTCAAGTCAACAACATTGAGTTTGTTGGATTTCTTTTCACTGCGGCTTATTTTGAAGTTGATTCATTAGTTTCAAAAAATCTAGTTTGCTACTAGCTAAATTTTACTTCCAAGTCACACAAATAAAATTCACTATGGAATTAACTGAACTCTCACAGGACAGATCTAAGTTTAAATGAAACATGCATACAAGGCAGTACAGTGCTCCAATTAAAAGGATGGACACATTTCAGTGATGTGTAAGTCAGGCACCACATCCATGCTCATTTCCAGTACCTGCAGATACTTCATTTCTGATGGAGAGTTCCAAGAAAGTAGGAAAAAAGCAAAAGTGAAGATTACTAAAGTTCAAGATGTCAAGGCATTTTCACAGCTACAGAACTAAGCATCAAAACCCATTACCCTCTCTCCCCTCGTTAAAATACCTGAAAAAACCCCCCCACTTGGCTGCACAGCTTATTCAGAGTTTATTGAGGACAGAAAACTGTGAAGGAAAGTGACTGGCTTCCCACCCAACCTACTCCTCAGCTTTGGTTTTGTTTCATGATAGAGGAAATCTGCCTCCCTCCAAGCTGCTTGTATCAAGTCCTAGCTGCAGCCCAAGAAGGCTGTATCAGTCCAGCCACACCAGAGGAAGACTCCATTACCTTGGGAATCAGTCCCTCATTCTACCTTCAGAGGCATTCTGTCTTCTTTCTATTCACACACTGTCCTCACTGCCTACACCACACATCCTTCAACTTACCTCTACAGGTAACACCATACCAACAGTAACTTGGTGGAGGAAGCATTAGGTGTTTAGGCAGCCTGAGTAACAAGGGTTAAGATTATCTAATGTGTGTATTGTGAGACTGAGTTACGTGATTAGAGCAATACTGTTAGATTAATGGAAGTTTAACTTTAGTTCAAGTGACACATAGGAAACAGTAATTTAGGAAGCATTGTTTCCTGTCATATCAGCTAGGCTTGCAGCAGTGAGGAGCAAAACTAAGCTACTGAGCTGATGACAAGCTATACAACACACAGGTTTTACCTTCTGTTATCCAGCAGAACAGGTGAAAAAATGGAAGAAAAACAATGTTATTCTGTTGAAGAATTTCTAATCAACATTTCAAAGGCATATGCTCACTCTAGCTTAAAAGATATTCTCATCCTACCTTCTTGCCAGCACCAACATTTGCCTTGGCTGTGCCCCTGACTTTCTTCATTCTGTTCTTACGCTCTTTTCGCTGCTTCCTGGAAGTCTTTTTCTTTTCATATAAGCCGTGCTATTAAAAACAGTTAAAAGTTGTATTTAACATTGTTTCTCTACTAACAACTCTTGAACTTAAGTTCTATGATTTCTGCTATCTTCAAATACAGTTTAAATTCGAAATATTAACTGAACAGCAAGATCATTAACTAATGAATGATTTAACATAGAACATAAACACAGAAGTAAGACATGGATCAGCCCCATCTCATGCTTCTTCCAGACCTTTATTAGTGTTTTGTCAAAAATTACTGCAAAACACCTCTGGTAACATCAGTTTTGCCTTCTCAATTCCCTTGTAATATAGCGTAAAAATATACTTAGCCTATTTTGCAAATGCAAAAGTTAACCTGTGCTACTTTATGAACTCTCATACAACAGTACTTTCACAAAACGAGTTTTCACACATGCAAATCATGGGTAACTAAATACTTCCAACCTATGCTAACTGCTTTCAAGATACTAGAAGACAACATACCCTGGCAAGCCTGTGCTTTGGTTCGTTTTTCTTTGCATAGTCCAGGGAATCATAGATCATGCCAAAACCGGTTGTCTTGCCACCACCAAAGTGAGTTCTGAAGCCGAAGACGAAAATTACATCAGGGGTTGTCTTGTACATTTTTGCCAGCTTTTCCCTGATTTCTGTTTTGGGGACTGTGGCCTTCCCAGGATGAAGAACATCAATCACCTAAGAAAGAATTGTTACAAGTTGATAAAAGGTCAGTCTCCAGTACCACAGCCAGGTGCTACAGTCGCACTATGAGCTTAACATTTAAACTAACCCACTTTAGCAAAAACTATTATCCACTTGATACAAAAGTACTCAAAAGTTTCTTGCTTCACAGAGTCATTTAGACTGAAAAATACTTTCGAAATCATTGAACCCAATAGTAAATCCAATCCTGTCAAGTCTCTCACTAGCACTATGCCACGTCCTCCAGTGCTACACCTACACGTCTTTTCAATACCTCCAGGGATGATGACTTAACCACTTCCCAGGGCAGCCTATTCCAATGCTTAATAACCCTTCTGGTGCAGAAATTTTCCCCAACATCCAATCTCAAGCTCCCCTAGTTAACTTCACCATCAAGATTTACCTTAAGCATACACCAACACATCTAAACCCGGAAGCTCTTACAATTCTTAATTTAAGAACGCCAGAGATTTTAAGGCCCCATACTTAGCGGGGCTAAACCTTCTTCCAGCCCAGAACAACCAAAATAAATAAAGGCAATTTTCTGTAGTCTTTTACCATCTGCTTGCGCTGCAGAAGTCTGTTGGTCATGAACTTCCTGGTTCTGATGGTCACTGTGTCATTCTGCAAGAGAAAACATTAAATAAACCAAAGCAATAACCACAAATGCAACAGAAACTTAATACATGCATAAATAATGCACGGTACTGCAACAGCCAGGAGCCTCAGATACTGACGGTGAACTCAGAACCTAAGCGGACTGGTCCTGGGCTACAGAAAACACCTTCAGGTAGTACACTGAAAAACTGACAAACTCATCCCCAGTTTCCAAACACCACAGCAACATACACACCTCCGCTACCACGAAAAGCTGAAGCAGCTTTTAGCAAAAGACATGGATCTTAATCCCAAGTACTGTGAGAATACAACAGAAGTTTCCTTCTAAACCCAAATGTTACCACCTCTGTGGCTTCCCAGCCCTAAGGACAAAGGAGCATCCAAGATTCCTGGATGCTTCTGGTTGAAAGGAAAAACAGTGGTCAGGGAGTCCACAAAAGCTTACCAAGTTTTTTTCAGTAAATTACCCACTTGGCATGGTACTTGGTAGCATGGTTAGCACCTGACCTCAGAATAAGAACAGGGCAGTGGGCTGGGAGTAAAGGGCAGGGTGAAAAGGAAGCGAGGAAACAGAAAAGTGACTACACACTGGAAAAGTAAAGAAATTCTTCCTGATGTTCAGGTGGAACTTCCTATGCATCAGTTTCTGCCCTTGCCTCGGGTACTACTGCCTAGCACCACTAAGCAGAGCCTGGCTCCATCCTCTGACACCTCCCTTCAAATATTGGTAGACACTGGTAAAGTCCCCTTTCTATCATCTTTCCTTGAACTGAACACATTCAGCTCTCTCAGCCTTTCCTCGTAAGAGGAAAGCTCCAGTACCCCAGTCATCCTCACTGCCCTCCACTGGAGCCACTCCAGGAACCCCAGGTCTGTCTTGTACTGAGGAGCCCAGAGCTGGACACAACACTCCAGGTACAGCCTCACCGCAACTGAGGAAAAGGGCAGATCAGCTCCCTCGACCTGCTGGCCATGCTCTTCCTAACGCAGCGCCCACGTTTCTTTGAACACCCTGCACGCCACTATTTCCACAAGGCCTTCAGACGGGAGCAGCCGTGACAAACGCGGGTGTGACCCACGGCAGCCCCCAAAACCCCCAGAGCAGCAGCACGCTGGTGCCGCACTATCAGGGCCCGGGGCTGCTCTGCCCGAGCACGGACACGGCGCAGCCGAGCACACGGCGCGGCCCTCACCCCGCAGCTCGCTGCTACCAGCGGGCACGGACGCGCGGCGGCCCGGCCGCAGGAGCCCGGGCTCGGTGTCCGCCATAGCCCCGCAGGCGGGCGCGGGCGGGCCGGGCCGGCGAGGCGCGGCGGT
>VZTE01006487.1:430759-477870 GCA_013397775.1 Eulacestoma nigropectus | reverse complement strand
GCCCGGCCACTCACCATGGCGGCGGCGGCGGCTCCTGCGACCCGACGAGAAAGGGCCGGCGCCGCCCCTCAGCCAATCATAAGGCGGCGCGGGGGTCCTTCTTGCGGGGGCGGAGTTCTGTGTAGGGTGTCTCTTCCAGAGCCGGAAGGAAATAGCGGCAGGGGTGGCTGCTGTGTGCCTGATGAGACCCGGGGCGGAGACAGCTCCGTGTCCCACGGGGGGAAGGCTCAGCTCTGTGAGCGCCGTGCCCCGAGCTCAGTTTAGCGGGGTCGAGCTCAGCTCCGCCGTGTACTGGCGCTGCCGCGGGGTTGGCTCCGCCGTGCGCCCCGGGGCACCCGCCGCTGGTGACCGGGGCCCGGCCCAGGGCTGCTCTGGGGACACGCAGAGCCACGGACTGAACGGGGCGGCGCAGCACTGGCTGAAGAGTTGTTTAGGGCTCAGGGAGCTGGGCCTCTTCAGCCTCGAGAAGAGACGACTGAGAGGGGCCCTCATTTATATGCATAGACAGGGAGGGGTGTCAGGGCGCGGAGCCGGGCTCTGCTCCGTGGTGCCGGGTAATAGGACAAGAGGCGATGGGCAGGCGATGTGCAGGAAGTTCCCCCTGAACACGAGAAGCGATTTCTTTGCTGTGCGCTGACTGCGCGCGGGAACAGGGCGCCAGGGAGGCTGTGGAGGCTCCCTCAGTGGCCACAGCCCCGAACGGGCGGTGCCGGCTGGGGGCGCTGCGGGCGGAGGCCGCTCTGACCGCCCGGCCCGGCCCGGCACAGGCCCCGCGTGCAGCCGCGCGGGTCCCGCCGCGCCGCCGCCGCCGCGATGGTGAAGGAGCAGTTCAGGGAGACGGATGTGGCCAAGAAAATGTGAGTGAGGGCCGTGCGGTGCCCGCGGGCTGAGGCGGGGAGCGGAGCCGCTGTAGCTGTAGCTGGGAGAGTGTTGGTGTGGAGGGCCGCGGGGGGCGGCTCATGGTACGGCTGCTCCGCTTCTAGGAGCGCTGGCACAGGCTGGGTTCTCCCACACGGGTTGCTGTGACTGTGTCCAGCTATGGGGATGCTCAGGAAGGTCGACAAGTCCCTCAGATGTAAACTACCAACTCACCGCAAATCAGCTTTATTTTTTTATAATTATCTGAAAAGAACCTGTTTCAGAAGTGTTGTGAATCAACTTAGCTGCCTTTGCATTGCTTTCGAGTACTTTGGGGTCCTGAGACGGGCAACGAAGCTGGTGAAGGGTCTAGAACACAAGACCTATGGGGAGCAGCTGAGGGAGCTGGGGTTGTTTAGCCTGGAGAAAAGGAGGCTCAGAGGAGACCTTATCGCTCTCTAAAACCGCCTGAAAGGAGGCTGTAGCCAGCTGGGAATTGGTCTCTTGTCCCAGGCATCCAGTGACAGGATGAGAGGACGAAGCCTTAAGTTGCGCTAGGGAAGGTTTAGGTTGGACATCAGGAAGAATTTCTTGACAGAAGGTGTGATTAGACATTGGAACGGGCTGCCCAGGGAGGTGGTGGAGTCACTGTCCCTGGAGGTGTTTAAGGAAAGGCTGGATGTGGCACTCAATGCTGTGGTCTAATCGACAAGGTGGTGTTTGGCCATAGGTTGAGTTCAGTGATCTCTGAGGTCTTTTTCAGCTCAATTCGTTCTGTGATAGTTACATGTATGTGTGCTTGTTGTTATAAATGTTTTTGCCTATATATATGTGCATGTATATATGTGCCCTGAAATTTCCTGTCCCAGAAGCCACATCTGTTTTGGCATGAAATCTCCAGAAGAGATGCGTCAGCAAGCTCACATTCAAGTGGTCAGCAAAAATTTGTATAGTCAGGACAACCATCACTCTCCACTGCAGTATGGAGTGCTGGACCATCGCATGGTGAGAACCTTTTTTTTTTGTTTTCCAGACTCTTTCTGGGGATTTGCTGAAGTGGTTAAAAAAAAGTTGAGGTCACTGAAATGTACTGCTTGTCCAAAATAAGTTTAGTTGGGTCTTTACTTGAATTTCATAGACTATTAGCTGCAGTGCCGGCTACTTTCTTCATCCTTTTGGAGGGCAGGAATGCATTCTTTTGAGGCGGGAGGCAAGTTTCTTTCTGGCAAACTGCTGGGACACCCAGAGACATCTGTCACCAAAATGCCACAATGTAGATTAATGAGCTGTAGATCACTTGCAAGAGCTGCATGAGTCCAGGTGATTGGTGTCAGCAGAGGCTGTGTGTAAAAACCATTTTTCTTAAGGGTCAGAGTGGCTGTAATGCTATTGAGATGCTTCTGATGCTGGGGAGAAGTGGCTCTGCTATTAGGATGCCTGACTAGCTTATCAACTGTTGTATTTTCTATCTCTTCCATCAATTACAGCTAACTTTTTTCTCTGCATGTGTGTTCGCTTTCTCCCGAAGGGAACCAGTGAAAAAGACCGTCCCTGTGAAACCTGTGGAAAAAGTCTGGCTGATTGTTTAGGGCATTATGGGTACATCGACTTAGAACTACCATGTTTTCATGTTGGGTACTTCAAAGCTGTGATAGGCATCTTACAGGTAAACATGATTATGATTTGTTGTCAGTTTCTAGTCTAGAAAAAGGAAATTTTCAGGAAAGATGATGCTTGAAAGTAATTGAGAAGGCCAAAATAAGGTTGCATTATTAATTTATCTTTATGTACATTTTCTTTTGTAAAATACATGTATTTAAAGACCAGTCTTAGTGATGTTCTATGTAATCTCAGACTGATAAATTTAATCTATTATTTTTCTGCAGTTTGAATTAAATATATGCAGGATGATTTGCCTTTTAGAACATCCCAGTAAATCAAAGCACTGTTTACTTTGTATGGATTTTTAAGGCCTTGCAGAGCTTAGCTAAGGATTTGCCTCATTGACTGTATTTTTCCTTTTCTTACATGCTTTTTAATGTGTATTCCAATATGTGAATTGGTCTTTCAATCACAACAGTAGTATCTCATTCAAAAAAATTCACTGTGTTGAAGAACTTAAGCTATAGTTCAAGAGATTACGTCTCTGAATGTCTCTCTTAAACAACTGGATTTATATGTGTTTACATTTAAGATGATCTGCAAAACCTGTTGCCGTATCATGCTGTCGGTGGAAGAAAAAAAGCAGTTTTTGGATTACCTAAAACGACCTGGCCTCACATATCTTCAGAAGAGAGGGCTAAAAAAGAAAGTGTCTGAGAAGTGCCGAAAGAAAAGTACTTGTCCTTACTGTGGGGCCTTTAATGGTGAGTATTGACATCAGCAGTTTGTGAAGTTATCTGCTCTGATGGTTTTTACCTTGATGGCTGTGATAGGATCCAAATCTTGAATGTGCTTGTTCATTGCACAGCTAATGGGTGTTCTCTCTGGCCTTCATTAAGAAACAGGTAATTGCATTTTTAGGGCCAGGCACGTGCTTGTTCACATCTTATTTGTGTGGGTATAGACAGTTTCCTTGTTGCTTGTATTATTTCATGTTTCATGGCAGTAACCAATATTTGATACTTGAATAATAGCAAGAACACCCCTTTTAACATGTTTTTAAAAATTTTGGGAGCTATTGGCCGTGATCGATACATTCACATAAAAGCATTGATAGCCTCTGTAATTTTGAATGAGCATCATTTTTCATCATTGTATTAAATTATCTTTCTTAAGATTGTTCCGTCTTCAGGGCAGAGTATTTTTGTAAGAGTTCACATCTAATTTTCAAAATATGTCTTGGTTTTTTTTCATCTACACTGGTCACATGTTACTGCTGTTTTAAGGTCTTGGAGTATTAAAGATTCATAGTAGATGGTTCATCCATAACTTAAAACTTCTGACTCATAAAAATTGTGGGTTGTTTGTTGTAATATTCAACAGCCTCAATAAAAGGAGAGCTGCTTCATCGTAAGTGCCCTATATACATATAGGGGGCATAAACAGTAGGCATTTAGAAAAGTTACATGATGGGTCAGAATACTTGAGTAAAAAAAATTTGAACATTTGGACTAGTCTGTGGAAGTTTCATGAATAATGTTGCCTGCATGACATGAAAATATTAGATTTTTCTGATAATTCACTTCCAAAATTACTTTAGAAGGTAGTGCTATGATAAGTAAATGGCACTTCTTAGTCCTGTTTTTAGTGTGGGAACTTCTACTTTAGAAGTATCTGCTGTGATGAGGTGAAGCTGAATTAAAGTGTGGGCTAAACCACCTACTTTCAGCTTCAGAGGCTGCATCATTTTGTAGCTACACCAAACTGTCCCAATAAGAAGGTATGACTTGCTTGTCCTTTTGTTGTTCTATTAATTTAGGAAACTGGTTAATAAAGCTGATAAAGTTTTATTTTATTCCTGTGTTTATTGAAGGTTTAGCTTGTTTTGGAACTGTAACTTACTTAAGTTTTGGTGGTGTTTTGTTGTCTTTTTGTTATTTTGAAATAAAATCCCAAGATAATCCATATTTAATTCCTTGCAGGAACTGTGAAGAAGTGTGGTTTGTTGAAAATAATACATGAAAAGTACAAGACAAATAAGAAAGTCGTAGATCCAATAGTATCCACTTTTCTCCAGTCCTTTGAAACTGCCATTGAATATAACAAAGAAGTAGAACCTTTACTGGGAAGAGCTCAGGTGAATTTTATTATAACCTAATTTTTTTGCTAATTTTTGTGCACAAAATAAAACTCAAAGGTTTGTAATGTGTCAACTGAAGTCTTGTGATGATCCAAGAATTTCGTGTATCAAAAGACAAAAGACAGAGTGTTTGTACCCAGTGGAATAATGTTAACTTTGCTAAAATGAGAAATTGAGTATATTAGCATGTTCTGATACACCATTGTGTGTTTTGCTTCTATAAACTAGACAAGAAAGAAGAAACACAGGTCCCTACAAAGTTTGCATGTATATATATGTCGCGGGTTTGTATGTAGCAGATTCACAATAACTCAAATATTACTCCAGTACAAACATTTTTTTTCCTTCAGAAGTTCTTAATGTTGAGAAGGAGAGAGGAGGCTTAATTTATGAACTTCTTGTTTCATTTAGCTTTTCACTGTATGCAGTTTTGTTTCTTTCTGCTCTTTGCAAGCTGGAAAGATCTCCAGGTACATACTGGGATGGAAAAAGTAGTGAATATAGCTGTAGCTGTACTAAGAAGGGAGAAATTAAGTTCTGAAAAATACCTAAAAAGTACTGTAATCTTGTGATTTACTAATAAAATGAATACAATGTACTGTAAGTTTTTTGTAGGATGTTAATTGAGTTGCTGTGTCTATTAACTATGAAATACTCTCCATTAACTCTTGAGACAAGAGTGCAACACAGTAAGAAGTAAACACTCATATACAGGGAAAAATGGAAGGAAAGAATATAGCAAGTTAACATCTGAGATCCTAAAAGCATTGGTTCAGAATAAATAAACCAAAACATAGTTTTGTTTGCATGACTAGTTCTCTATTTGCCTTTAAAAAAGACTATTTCTGAACATCAGTAAAATAAGAGGAGGAGGGAGGCATTGAAACTTGATGTGATGGCTTCTTCTCCCCATTTTCCCAATGGTTTTTGTAGGAAAACTTGAATCCTTTGGTAGTATTGAACCTCTTTAAAAGAATCCCAGCAGAAGACATCCCTCTACTTCTAATGAACCCACAAGCAGGTAAACCTTCAGATTTGATCCTCACACGACTCCTGGTGCCTCCACTGTGTATCAGACCCTCTGTCGTGAGTGACTTGAAGTCTGGCACCAATGAAGATGATTTGACAATGAAACTGACAGAGATCATTTTCCTCAATGATGTAATAAAAAAGGTGAGTCAGCCTTCGTGCTCTGAGACTGTTGCCTTCAAAAAGATTTGTTTAGAATTGAATATAGCAAGAGAGTTTACTGCTTACAGTCTAGTGCTGCATTTCTATGTGTTGGGCATTTTATTGAAAGATAGGAGAAACTCGCTTCAGATGGAGCTCGCTGACTGGCTGCTTGCTATGTAGGGTCTGCTGGGATACTTAAGGGAAATGTTTTTCCATTTCAGCTCTGGTCTGGTAACTCTTTTTCTTATTTTTTCTTTTTTTTTTCCCTCTCCCATGACTGTCACGCTTTTTGAGTGGTCACTTACAAGGAAAATATTACACCTATTGGTTTGTGTCGGTTGTTTTTTCTTGTAGACCTTTCTCTTTTTTTACATCTTTGTGCTTTATTTATTCTATCATCTGTTCTTGAGAAATCAGGTTTCATTTAGCATAGTCATCAAATTGAGACTAAAAGGAAATTTGACAATATATCATTTGTTTAGAAAAGCACTTCTACCACACTAATACTTTTCAAGTTTTTCAAAACTGGTCTTTTTTCAGGCAAACAAAATGAATTTAGTACTATCTCTTCTATGATTTGAAAAATTATTAGCTACTTAGTTTCCTGTCTGTTAAGTTATATTAGCTTAACTTAAGTGGATTGGGAAGATTATAATTTAAACAATTATCTGATTTTGTGACCATTTGTTCAAAGCTCATAGTAGTCAAAAGAAATTTTTCACTGGATTGTCTTGTGGCTGTCTATATGTTATAGCAATATACGTCCTGTTATAAAGTTATTTTCCTTTTTTCATTCCAATCAATCGAAGTTTCGTGATACTATTTGCAAAGCAAGAGTTGTACTCATAACAGAGAAATTCTTGGCTATATATTCTTGTTATATTTTTTTTCTGAATTGGGTGACTCTTTTGTTTAGCATAGGATATCAGGAGCCAAAACACAGATGATTATGGAAGACTGGGATTTTCTTCAGCTGCAGTGTGCCCTGTACATTAATAGTGAGCTCTCTGGAATACCCCTCAACATGGCACCTAAAAAATGGACCAGAGGTTTTGTTCAGAGACTTAAGGGAAAGCAAGGTTTGTCTAGAAAGTTGCTTTTAATTTTTTTTTATAATTTTATCACAAATCTTTGCTATTGCCAAGTGTCTGCTTCTGCTGTGTTGCACTTCAGTGCTGTACCTTAAAAGATGTTCTAACGTGCTGTCTTAACAGATAACATTTTGAAAGCTATTTTTATTTAAAGAGTTTTAACTGGTTTGTTTTGTTTTGTTAGGTCGGTTTAGAGGCAATCTGTCTGGAAAGAGAGTGGATTTTTCTGGCAGAACAGTCATTTCACCTGATCCTAACTTAAGAATAGATGAAGTAGCAGTGCCTATTCATGTTGCTAAAATACTGACCTTTCCTGAAAAGGTAAGTAGTATAGGATTCAAAAACTCTTCCTGTTCCTTTTTTTTTTTCCCCAAGCCAGACCTCAGCATTGTTTCTTTACTCACCCTAAAAGGTAGGGAGTGTATTGCGTTATGTGTGAAATGCCATTCAGTGATGCTTTGCCAGTTCTATTGCTGCTGGCAAATAAAGATTTGTAGTACAGGATATAGGCAAGTGCTGACAAGATGTGGTGTAAGGAGTGGCATCTGTAGCAGGAAGAGTTTTGCTTCATGTTTTTGAACTCATTTGTAGATTCATATGAAGGAGTGATTGGGTATTTTTATTTCTAAGTTTACCTCTCAGATTTTTAATTTAATTTCCCTCTGATATTCTGCTCAAAGATTGGCTGACGTTTTCCTCCTCTATTCCCTCCTCAAAGTTCCTTTCAGCAGCTGGAGGCTGTGTAGGGGGATTGTCAGTTGAGCCTAAAATTTGAGAACACAAAAGCCGGCAGTAAAAACAAGATCCTGAAACATGTTTTGTTTGTTTCTGATTGAAGTCTTTATGCAACAGGTGAACAAAGCAAATATTAATTTTATGAGGAAACTTGTCTGTAATGGTCCTGATGTTCATCCTGGAGCAAACTTCATACAGCAAAGGCACACCCAAATGAAAAGGTATCATGCTTCTCTCTAATGATTCACTTTTTATTTGTCCCCATCAACTCGTTCTTGTTGCTATATGAAGGCAGTTAGATCTGCAGGGATTAAAATGTATTTTTAGAATCTTTCATAAAAGGCAGTAGAAGAAGAATTGTCTTTATGTTCTCAGGTTTAGTGTACAGTTTTTTTTTAAATACTCTCTTGCATGTAAACTGAAGTGCACATGCTGATGATGTTGAACTGAAATTAGATTTATATTTTTTTATGACTGAGTCTATCTTAGTTGGAATAGAGGGTGTACAGACAAGTGAAAACAGGCGGTTTTGGGCAAGTTGTACTGGCTGTTCTCATGTGAGAGCTAATCTGCAGTCAGTTTACGGGTAGGAAGAAGGGATAATATATGAATGGAACTTCCTATACTTTCTGATACAATTAAAACTAATTCTGTGGTTTTACAAATGGACTTTTTTCTTACTTACTGTTATAATCATTGTAGCTTTGTTGACTAATGTCAAAATACATTCATCGCTTAAAATAGCAGCGAATTATGTTCAATCCACACCAGTTTTGTCTTCTAGTTATTGTAATACAGATACTCCAGCATTTAATGGAAAAGTTGGCATTATAAACACAGAATTAATTTTCAGTTGTCTTTTTGTCCACTGTCTGTGTATCTTCTGACTGCATTATTGTATCTTCCTATGAAGATTTTTGAAATATGGGAACCGAGAAAAGATGGCCCAGGAGCTCAAGTTTGGTGATATTGTGGAGCGACATCTTATAGATGGTGACATCGTCCTGTTCAACCGGCAGCCCTCTCTGCACAAGCTGAGCATCATGGCTCACATTGTGAGTGCACACAGGCTAGCACAGAGACGGTGCAGCCTGGGATATTAGGCACTTGACCTTTATGGTGTTTGTCTCACACGAGCAAAAACAAACAGCTCCTGCTGAAACAGTTTTGGGGCAAAGAGGAATGCAGTGCACTTGTGCCTGTCATGGGAATTGATGTGTACCTGGGCAGGATGGTGTGTGCACACTTCTGCTAAGAGCCATAATTGACCTAGCTATCTATACTTCTTGTGTGTGTGTCTCATTTTTGTAGAGTTGATCTCTACAAAGCACATTGTCTTCTATGCTTTTTATAAATTCTTCATAATGAAAATTACTAGCTACATCTCTATAATACAATGTGAGAACAATTTCTGTGAGCTCCTGGTTGAGTTAAATCCTATAATCGGGAATTTTGACTCATGTCTGTAATACAAAGATAACGTCTGCAAGGATGCACTGACTGCCTTGCCCAACTGTGTGTGCATCTTTCATTTTTTTTTTTCCTTTTTCCAGGCTAGAGTAAAACCTCATAGGACATTCAGGTTCAATGAATGTGTCTGTACACCATACAATGCAGACTTTGATGGAGATGAGATGAACCTTCACCTTCCTCAGACAGAAGAAGCAAAAGCAGAAGCACTTGTTTTAATGGGGGTAGGTAGATAAAATGCTCTTGTTGGGATTTTGCTATTGACAGATGGCTTCAGCCCTTTAGTTCTTAACTTGCGTGTGAAATCCGAAATACTGTCTAGATTGCTGGGTGGAGATAATTTACAGCTTCAAAGATGCCTGAAATCTCTGCAGAAGAGACTTGAGAATAAATGAGGACTGTTACACACTGGTAATCTAATAGCCATAGGTTTAACATCTGTGGAAAATCCAGTGGTTTTAACATGTCATTAGTATCTTTCTTCCTGACTGTCCTCAGAGATTTGCTACCAGGCTAGGATGGTTCTGTTACCAGCAGATAAATCATTTGCTTTCTGGTCTGAAGCTTGGGAATTGCAGACAGACAGAACGGCTGGAAATGAGGTGGCGATACTGGGCTTGTACCAGAGAAGGCAGGAGACCGTAGGATCATAGGGCAGGGTCAAAAAGGGAGAAGGGAGGGTAGAGGAATAGGGATCTGATGGTTGCAAGCTTTGATCTGTGGTGTGAAAGTAGAGTCAGTAGCACCAAGCTGAGGGTTTACCAATCCATTGCTCCTTTAGGGTTACCAAGTGCCACTGCTATTTCAGATGTACCCATACAATTGTTGGCTGCAGTATGTAGGGGCTCACTGAACTGATTTGTGAGCTTAAAAAAACACCCCCAGTGTGTGATTCAGGTCTCTGTGGGACTGTGTTCAGGCAAAACTGCTCCATAGTGGGGATGGTTAACTGGAGCAGTAGCTGGAGTAAAACATAAGAACATGAGGCTAGAGGTGGTATGATTGTTGCCCATCAGAAGGGACCACACAACTTGGAATATTCCAGTAGATCCCTGTGGTGCATGTAACATCTCTTGTCCTTCCCCTGTTCTCAAAGCTAGCTTGTCTCCTTTCCTGTCCCTACCAAAACACATCAAGTTGTTTGCCACTTCTGCTTTGGAAACAGAATATGTAATTTCCAGTAGCTTTTCTCAGACTATTCCTTAACTATCAATAGATGAGCATGGACTGAAGTGATCTGAAACTTCTGGTTTTTTCTGTCATTTTGAAGAAAGTTTGATTTAGGGTAAGCTTTGACCATTTCACCATAAAATAAATGTCTTCAGTGATAACTTCCCTTTTGAATAGCAAATGGAATATCACTGTCTTCAAATGCATAATATTTTTTTGTGTCATGCAGACTAAAGCAAATTTGGTAACACCAAGAAATGGAGAACCTCTTATTGCTGCTATTCAGGATTTCCTCACAGGTGCGTATGAGCTTATTTCAGAGCTGTGTGATCTCACAGTTGTTCCTTCAGAAGCACTTCTGTTTTTGCAGGATTTTTCTATATTAATTAAAAGCTTTCTCCTTTTACAAGTCAAAGTGACATTATGAAATAAGACCATTGTTTACCTGAAACGTAATTATATCCTCAGGGTAATTTCTGATGCTGTCTACCTTTGTAGCTACAATTATTACTACCTTTGAGTGTATTATGCTGTGCTTTTCTGCAAATGAGTATTTGGGATCTTTGCATTAGGTAGACAATGTAAACTGCTTATGATTATGGTAGAGGAGTTGATTTCACTCAATAAAAATTATTTTTAACCGACAGTATGTACCTTCAATGTCCTTAATTTTCTAGGAAATGTTCAATGAACATAAGGAAGAAAATGTACAAAAATAAATGCCAAGGCTTTATTTCAGTGGTGAAATAGAGTCTGAGAGCGAGAGAGTAGGTTATAGAAATACACTGTTTCTAATTTTTAGATGTTTAGTGTGGAGCAATTAAAAAAAATTCTGGAAAGGATTTACAACTGAAGCTGTCTAAACTATTGTCATTTAGCATAGTAAGTACCTGACTAGTATTAGACTGAAATAATTGCACCTGAATATGCAATAGCTTTTAAATTCAATCTAAATTTAGTCTGTCATAATACTTTTTTCATTCCAGGTGCCTATCTTCTTACATTAAAAGATACCTTTTTTGACCGAGCCAAAGCCTGTCAAATTATTGCTTCTATCCTGGTTGGCAAGGATGAAAAGATCAAAGTTCGTCTTCCACCCCCGGCAATTCTGAAGGTGTGTCAAACTACTTTTTTCATGTTACTAAGACTTTGTCTGTTGTGTGTTCTTGACCCATAGTGATGTTTTATGAGTCTTTAAACCTCTAAAATTTTAAACCGAAGGTACTTTATAGAGAAGTAATTATAAATGTTACAATCTCTCTGAGAAATGAAATGACAGCAGCAGCATATTTGAGGTTTTTTCCCTTTTCCAATCAGAAAAGGGAACATGAGAGTAAGAGGGAGCAATAGACCACGTTTCTCTGGGTGCGCGCACATACCCTGTTGTAAAAGGATAGCCATTCAGCACTGAGGGGGTTTAAATCTATGAAAGTGCATAATATTTTTCAAAGGAATGCTAAGTATGATTCTCTGTAGAAAGGTTCTATATATAAAACAATTTTACAAATAAATTCTGGCTTGCTCTTTTTCTGTAGTTGTAGCATAAACTTGTAATCTTAATTCTTCTTCTGTTTCTCTCAGCCTGTAACACTCTGGACAGGAAAACAGGTTTTCAGCCTCATTCTCAAACCCAGTGATGATTGTCCTGTAAAAGCCAACCTACGAACAAAGGGCAAACAGTATTGTGGCAAAGGGGAGGACCTATGTTCCAATGATTCTTGTGAGTGACACTTCTAAAGCTGTATTTTGGAAGTCTTCAAAGAAATTGGAGAAATTGTTGAGCTCAATGTAGGAGTTGAAGCACTATTTTACATAAGTGTTCTTGAAATGAGAAATAAAATCTTGCAGTTTTTCTCAAGAGTTGAAGTAATGCTAAACATGTTTTCTTATACTAAAATGTCTTTTGTATGATGCTTAGCTTGTCATGATGCTAACTTAGTGTTTGCAGGTGAGAGAGAGAATAGCAAAGCTTAGGGAGTGGTTATACAGAAGGCAAATGGAAAAATTTAGTCTCTTAAGTGGGGGTAGTAATACAGAGATTAGAAGTCCAACACTGAAAAGAGTTAGAATATGCAGGGAAGATTGGAAGGACATGGATGGCTTGATATTCTAGGGATTTTAGTCAGGGAAGTCAGTGGCAGATGGAATGCAAAGCACCATGGTTGAAAAGGCTGTAGGAGATGAGCAAGACTTTGCTTATAATTAATTTAACATTTGTGAGGTGACTGTTGGACAGGAACTTGAGCAGGCAGGGTTAGGCTGGTTCCTTGCTACTCAGAAGTTTAAGCTGAGGAACCACTGATTTATATTAATTCTGTCATGCAATGTTGCCTCAAGAAAGAATTTCCCAGTTAGCACTCAAGTCCTGTCTACAGCAGACTCAGTGATTTCTGTAGATGAAAGGTCCACTCTGTGCAATGGAGTTGGTTGTAAACATGGTGGAACAATTTTTTTCAGCCTCTAAGTATTGTAAGACAAAAGGCCACAAAGCGATCTTGCTCACACTCCTGTGAACGTAAGACGTCTTTATTTCACAATCTATTCATTTTAGAAAATATGAGAAGAATTTCAACATTGAGTTTTACAGGAGCACATGATGTGGAAAACTTTTAGATTTTGTTGTTGGCTGTGTTCAGTTCTCTGAAAAAAAATTCATTTCTGATGGTGTAGTAATCCTCTTCAGAAAGTTCTCTGCAAATTCTCAAAAGTCTCAAGAAAACCTGGTATCATGTTTTGATTTGATGTAGTAAGTGATAGAGCAGTTACTTGTGCTTCAAGAAGATGATACCTAAATTCACATTGAAAATATTGAGCATGGACAGAGCTTATATTTAAAAATTCTCTCCATAAGTGATTACCAGTGGTTAGTGAATGTTCTGGAAAACTGGTGAATTCTTTTTGCCTTTTCATTTCTAGATGTCACAATTCAAAACAGTGAGTTAATGAGTGGCAGTATGGACAAAGGAACATTGGGGTCAGGATCCAAGAACAACATCTTCTACATCTTGCTGAGAGACTGGGGCCAGGTGGAAGCTGCAGATGCCATGTCACGTCTGGCCAGACTTACTCCAGTCTATCTTTGTAAGTACATGTCCTTGGAAAATAGTACTTTAATGCAGAAATAGAGAGCAAGCAAGATTTTTGCATCAAATATGTCATGTTGTGCTTTAAAAAAAATAAGCTAGTTTTGAAGCTGGCAGATAGTGAAACAACTTACTGTTTATGAAGTGCTTGTGATGGTCACATGATGGGAGGTGAAATTGCAAGTTCCCAATAATAGTTCCTGGGTTTAATTTGTTTTCTCTATATGAGATTGAGCTATCAAAATAATTTATTTTCTTTTTAATAATAGCTAATCGTGGCTTTTCAATTGGAATTGGTGATGTAACCCCGGGGCAGGGCCTGCTAAAAGCTAAGTATGAGCTCCTGAATGCTGGCTATAAGAAATGTGATGAGTATATTGAAGCTCTGAACACTGGCAAACTACAGCAGCAGCCTGGTTGTACCGCAGAGGAGACACTAGAGGTAAACTTTTTAATTAAGATCACTATCCATTTTGAGTAGAGACTTCACAAGTGTATTCATGTACATTGTGATGTCCAAAGTTGTCTTCTGAAACCTGAAAATACAAGCAAATAGAGTCCCTAGGCATGCAACTTCAGCTGAGTCTATATAGACTTTAAGATGTTTGTATGCATCTAAAAATGTTAGCCAAACACATAACAGCTGAGATGCTCCAGGGTGTATTGGGGTGATACAAGAGAATAGAATTACACAGGTAATTGGAATGGAATTGATTACATTGATGAAGATTTTTGTGGTTGTCTTTCATGTAGCACTTAGAACTTAGTGCAGTGCTCAATTTGGCTGCTCAAGTTTTTGCTGCTGCTAAAAGATTGTCATGTTCCTGGATACCCCTGTCTTATCCCAACAAAGACATTTTCTGCAGCAAACTGGGAGTTAGGCAGCTAAAATTTTTAAAACTGTTCTACCTGAAGCACAAAGACTGGGTTTCTTTGTCTTTACTGTATTTTGAATTCCCTTTGACTACTGAAAGTGTTGCTGGGAGTGATAGAGTTGTGTTTGTTTAAGTGTTTTTTTAGCAAGATTCTGAACCTCTGAAATACTGTATTTCAGGCCTTAATCCTTAAAGAACTGTCTGTTATCAGAGATCACGCTGGCAGTGCCTGTCTCAGAGAACTGGACAAGAGCAACAGTCCCCTGATCATGGCTCTCTGTGGTTCTAAAGGTAGGGATAGCTGAACTTGGCATGTAGGTTGCTCACTCCATTACTTTTGTGAAAATTACTTGTTCCATCTTTATAGCATGTTTTATGCTGTCAGTTGTGCAAGTTCATGTCATAGCTGTTTTAAGTGGCTCAGTAAGTGCAGGTTGGGTATAGTTAGTTAAAATCAAGTTCATGTTCTGGTATTTTTGCATCTTAAATTTTAGTACAAGTTGGAAAACATCTTGTTGGAACTTTGGATGTTCTTAGGACTTGAACCAATTAATCAGTACGAAGTTTTCAGTTGTGTTTCTACTTCAAGTGTTTATATCACATAGAAAAATCAACTGTAAATGATACATTCAGAATTAGAGCTAACATTTCCTAGAATTGTGGAATTATTTGGAAGGGACCTTAAAGATCATCTAGTTCCAACCCCACTGCCATGAGTTGGGACACCTTCCACCAGACCAGGATGGGATGTTCACAGCTTCTCTGAGCACCCTGTTCAAGTGCCTCACCATCCTCATAATAAAGAATTTCTTCCTGATGTCTGATCTAAACCTGCCCTCTGTTTAAAGTAATTCCCCCTGTTCTACACTACATGCCCATGTGTAAAGTCCCTCTCTGTCTTTCTTGTAGCCCCTCTTTAGGTAGTGGGAGGTGCTATAAGGTCTCTCAAATTCTTGCCTGAGCTTTCATTTGTTTCCTATAAGAATTTGAAGAAATCACTTAACCTTTTGCCTTTTTTAGCTGTCTAATAAATTGTGGAAAGTCTCATAGTGACATGTTATGTTCTAAAGAAATACTAAAATCTAAGAAGAGTAATATATTAGTGTATCATTTTAGTGTATAATAATACATGTGTATAATTTTTGTGGGGGTGATGGAGAGGCATTGTTTGCAAACATATTCAGCAAATAAAACTTCTGAGTTAGTGACTTAATTGTCTGAGACTTAATTTGTTCTAGGAGTCCTGGTAGATACTGAACTCTTTATGAAAAATACTGTTAAAATAAGTTTATTGAAGAAATTGTGAAGCAGAATGTGTAGGTTAGCATCATGGGCTGTGTAAAACACAATCTATAGTACAAACCAGGATAATATAAGGACTGGAATCAAATAATGGTGGCATGAATGTCTATGACCCAAAGGAGAAAAAAACAAAAACAAACAAACAAAAAAAAAAACCAAACAAACAAACAAAAAAACCCAAACAAACAAAAAAAACCAAAAAAAAAACCCCCAAAAACAACAAAAAAAACCCACAAAAAGTTGGCTGTATCATAGGCTTAATTGTCAGCCTTTGCACAAATGCTGAAATGAACAGGACAAGTAACAGAAAAGCTTCTCTAACTCTTGCAGTTCTGTTTTGTTGAGCAGTTATGAGGCTAAATAATAGATCTTAATGGAAGTGAAGATAGCTCATCAGGGAAGCAGTATATTCCTCATTTGTGAGTGAGGGGCTTTCTTTTCCTTTCTGTCTTTTCAGGCTCCTTCATTAACATATCCCAGATGATTGCTTGTGTAGGGCAGCAGGCTATCAGTGGGTCCCGCGTTCCTGACGGGTTTGAGAACAGGTCCTTGCCTCACTTTGAGAAGCATTCGAAGGTAATTCTGTACATTTACAACAAACTGTGAAGGCAAGTGAAATAAGTTTCCTTAAGGCATTTTGAGAAGGATGCATGATAAAATCTATTGTCATGATATGCTGAAGGAAAAGGATCAGATATGGTCAGTGTAAAATATTTTGTGTGATTTTGGACTTAACAACAGTGTTCTGAATTGCCATAGGATGTCTAGTTAGCTTGACTATTTACAGCTAAGCCTTACTTTAACCTTTCTAATTTAGTAAAATTAAAGTGAGGTAATGATATATTTTTGGTTATCTTGAGAGTCCTAAAAATAATTTGTCGAAGTTTCTCTCTGGTGTTATGTTTGACTGCACTGATACTTTTCAGGAAAACTGCTGAATGTATGTTCCTATTTTTAAACAGGCGAGACATGCCAGGTAAACCATTCTGGAGTCTGTTTTTTCTCTTTTTCCACCAGCATCAGTATCATGGGTTCCTCTCAGTGTTTCGTGTTTCAGTTCTGTCCTACATGAAGCAATAATGGGTCTCATGCACTTGTTCATATAATTCAGTGAGATTAATTTTTTTTAAAGTGCTATTTAAATTCTAAGGAACAGTAAAGAAGGTTCTAGGTACAAGCCCATAGTCTAATCAGTGTGTTAGCTAAGTCTCACATGTTAGCTATGACACTTGCATTTGTCACTAAATTCCAGATTTCAGCTTCTGAGTTCTGTAACATACTGAATAAAGAGAAAAAGAAACAGTACTTCATGGTTTAGATGAGAAGGTAAAATTCAGGTCTAGCTTTTTTTCTAATTCAGAAAGCGTTACCTGTTAAGTAACAACAAAAGGTGATTTTTGACTTGAAGGAAGTTAAAATGCCTGCGTAAATTTCATTGGCAAGAACTTTCCTCAGAGGTGAGGGCAAATCATTCCAAAAATTAATTTTATACATATCTCCAGTCATATTTTTTTCTGGATTCCTTAGTCTTCAGCAAATACCTTTGCACTACTATAGCAAAATGAACATTCTTAATTGCCTTTTCAAGTTTTGCAAGTTTAAGGGAGTCTGAAGTGTTGGTGTAGTGTTTGGAAGGAATAGCTTGAAGTGTGACAAGGTTTGTAGGAGGAAGGAGAAAGTCTGTTAAATTAGTTTGGGAGAACTAGGCAAGGGTTTCTGAAACCTTTATTCAGATCTGAAATACAAACATGGAACTTGAGAGCTAAGCAGAGATCGTTGTCCTGTGTTGGTGGGGGTATTGGCTAATTTTCAGAAAGAATTTAGATGACATGCACCATGCTCTTCTGTAACATACAGAACGTACATTGCATTTTAACTGTGTTTTTCCCGCTCTTCCCCGCAGCTCCCTGCAGCAAAAGGCTTTGTTGCTAATAGCTTCTATTCTGGGTTGACTCCCACTGAATTTTTTTTCCATACAATGGCTGGTCGGGAAGGTCTGGTTGATACAGCTGTAAAAACAGCTGAAACTGGATATATGCAGGTAACTGTCAGCAGAGAGTGAGGGTTTTATCAATCTTGAAAAATGTGGATATTTCTCACATGTATATGTTGAGGTGACGGATCAGGGGGAAGTGCAGACGCTGTGCGTGTGTTTTCAGTGTAGGAGTAATTCATACTGTGAAATACACGGCTTGGTCTGTTCTCCAGGAGGTGTGGGGTTTGTAAATGAGACCTCAGCCAATGGTACAGTAACATGCTTGTATTAAGCTGTTTCCTCTCAAATATGGGTTGTAAAACTCCTTGTTTTGTGCAGTTGTTGAGGGCTGCTTTCTGTGTAGTGTGTTCCTAAAACTGATGTGAGTGATGACAGAAACGCACCTAAAGCTCCCTTTCAGTGTCTGTTCTCTCTAGGTAAGAGGCACCTTGGCCATATAGACTTAGACTGGTTCTGTAAGATTTTAGTGTCTTTGGCTGTACCTCCTGTGCAAATAAATGTCCCTCCAACAAAAGTTCTTGCTATTATGTGCAGTCTTAAGACTTCTGTTCCAACATTTAAGTAGTGTTTAAAGTATAGCCCTCTTCCCAGTATAACAGGCAGTAGAAAAGCCAAGATAATTTGGGACTGGGAACACATTCCAAGATACACAAGTAACTGTACAAAGACAAAAAAAAACCCCACCCTTTTGAGTGGGTGACTAATTAGACCATTTATCTCCAAAACTGACGGAATAATCTTGGCATGTATGCAAGTATTTACAAATATATATATTTGTAAATACTTGAAAATATTTTTCATTTTCAGCTTTCTTCCTATATGAATGAAATATAGCACTTGGACTTTGGAATTTAAGAAAAAAAATCTGTAACATTTATTTTATCTAACCTTTTTTCTTGCCAGTGAGAAAAAAATACTAATTTATAGTCTAGTTATGTGATCTAATTTGCTTTCGTGGAACAATGAAATCCATCTTTCAAGTAAAAATGTTTTTAACCTAAAATGTTTCATAGCATGCTTTCTTTTTGGGATGCAAAGGAAGATGGTAGTTAAGGGATTTCCCAATATAAGGAGTTAATGTAAGAAAAGCAGATAACCTAGACAGAAAAATGGCTTTGGCAGATGACCTTTTTGGTTTTTGTCAGTGAAAACAATCGTTGAATGGTTCTGCTTCCATATGCAAAAATTATTGTATCCCTTGAGAAATAAACCTGCTTGGAAGAATATGAGTATTATGTCCAAAAAACCCCAAATAAATCCCTCAAACTACAATAGGTTCTTGTAGCTTAGCATTAGGTTTCCTATACAATGGAATTCTAAATGTGGAGTATTGTGTTGTTGCTTGAAATTTCATTGACCTTTATGTTCTGTGAAATGTACAGTAAAGCCTTAGGGGTAATGTATGATTTTAAATAGATTTTCATGCCTGCTCATCACTCTGTCAGATTTATTTCCTGAGTCCAGTTTCTGTACTACTTGTAATGCAAATCAACAGCTATTTTTAAAAAGATCCATTTTACTTTCCTTGTACTTTTGTTTTTTTCCTTTCAGAGACGTCTGGTAAAATCCCTTGAAGATCTTTGCTCACAGTATGATTTAACGGTCAGAAGTTCTACAGGTGACATTATACAGTTTATTTATGGAGGAGATGGCTTGGATCCTGCAGCTATGGAAGGGAAGGATGAACCACTGGAATTCAAGCGAGTTCTAGACAATATCAGGGTAAGGATTGCTGAAATCCTTTTTGGAAGTGTGAAAATACTATTAAGCATGAAGGAGAAAGTAGTAAATGATGGGGAAAATTGTTTCACTTGAAGTATTTGTTTTCAAATTGCCTTTTTTGAATGGTCCTGGTCAGTCTTTCAGCATGTATATTCTAAGAGTAATAGATATTTTTTACAGTGGAACAGAGCAATTTGTGTACAGAGACCAAACTGTGTATAAGCTGTGAAAAGTAAAATTTCTTTCTGTGCTTGAACATAGTTTTAGGGCCTAATATCCAACTCACTAGATAAATTAATACTGGCTTATTTGGGTACTAGTTTGGTACTTTGCACAAAATAATTCTCTATTAAATCAAGACACGGACGTTCTTTGAGTTGAACTGGCTGATGGTGGTTCAGTAATATTATGATATTTGAAGACCTGTATTGTTTAGTTTTGGTTTTGTGGTTGGTTGGTGTCTCATGACCCCTTTTTCCCAGAGAAAAGCCTTTTGCTGAAATAACTGTTCAGCTTTCTGTAATATGAGTGTAATAAATGGATAGAACTAGAAATGTCTGGGTTTATACCTTCAGATTTGCAGAAATAAGTAGAAGTGGATGTGGCCCTTCTTTTCACAGTAGTCTGATATAGTATAGTAAACCAAAACCAACCAAACAAAAAACCCCATCAAACAAAATACAAAAAGACACAACCAAAACTAGAGAATGCTGTTAATCAGTTCTACATACTTGTATTCTGTCTTTGCAATGGAGGTTTTGTGCATGTGCTGTCTGTGAAGAAGTCGTGTTTTTTTCCTGTTAAGGCTGTCTATCCGTGCCGAAGTGAACCAGCCCTTAGCAAAAATGAATTGGTGTTAACATCTGAGTCCATCATGAAGAAGAATGAATTTCTTTGCTGCCAAGACAGTTTTCTGCAGGTAATTATCTCACTTCTTTATCACACTGTGATTTACTTTTCCTTATAAATTAAGGACAGGATTTTAGCTGGTCTGGAGACTACTTACACATCTTTTAAGGGTGAGTGAAGGTTCATGTGATTGCTTGCACTTTGAGTTATAAAATTTGATTTGTTTGAAAGAGCATTGGGCAATTTTAATATTTATGAGAGCAGCCACTCTCAAGACTTCCTTGAGAATCACTGATCAAAACTGTAGAATTAACCTTACCTCCATATAAAGCTGTTACCTTGATGAACCTTCTGATTATTGGCAGTGATGAGAACAAGATGAATTTAATGACCTATTTTTGAAGGGTTTCTTTTTAATAGATTGGAGTGTTTCAGACCACAAGGTAAACCTGAATTGCACTTCCATTGATAGAGTGGAGTTGAAAAAATAGTTATATCTGTATTTGAAATATGCTGTAAATCTTAACTGCAAGTCTGAAGGAAAAGAAGTCAAATAATTTAATATCAGAGTTTGGGAATAAAGCTGTTGTTATTTGAAGTATACATCTTTTAAATCATATAATGAAAATCTAAATAATGACTATTAATTTCAGAAGCACAGATATAGCTACATCACCTCAGTGATAATTAGCTTGACTTAAGTTTTTTAAGGTTTAGATAGTTACATTTTCTTCTTTCCTTTCTCTTTCTGTTCATCCTTGAAGACATTAACTGAGACAGGTTATGAAAAATATAATGAGGTAATCATAGCATGTGTGTGCACTGTGTGAGCATTAACGTTAGTGCTTTTTAGCTAAAGATGTGTGTATAGTGCTAAAGTAAGTGATTAGCATATATACATTACTGCTTGTTAAATTATGACGTAGGTGTTCATCACAATTATGTAACCTTTTTAATGTGGAAACTGTGACACGTTAATTAATACCCATTGCTAAATTCAAGGATTTTGAGGAAGCTTTCTTTCAGTGCTTGACTCTTCCTTGTAAAACTCCTTATTTCAGTCTCTAAGGATATTAGCATGTTTTTCTGTTGTTTTCCAATCCATTTCTCCACTTTTCCATTCCAGAACAGAGATGCTTCTTAGTGCTGTTATTTTAGCAGGAGCTTCCTGTAATGGGCTTATCCACTCTAGTCCAGAACACAATGTGTCTAAATAGCCTCTCCAAACAGACAGCATTCATTCTTCCTGCACTCTGCCCTTGCTGGAGGGAATTCAGCTGATGAAAAAGCAGACTGTTGGCTGGCAGAGTTTCAGATGTGTTAATGTTTTAACATATTTGAGTATATTAACGTACAGGTGAAGGGAAATTTATTTTTCTTCTGATTGGAATTGGAGAAATCCTTAAAAACCCTCACAATTTAAAAAACCCAGTCATTTTTGTGTTTTTTTTGAGATGTTAGAATAGGAGTGCTGGGAATGTGATGCAAACACAGAAAAAGCTCAGCACACAGCCCGTCCGTGCTGCCATATGCAGAGCTGGCCTACTGGGTCTGCCTGAACTGGAGCAGATTTTGGCTGAATCTCATGGCATTGTCTGTGCCACTGTGCATTTCAGTGGCTTCTTCACTGCAAGGATTGCAATGCAAGCAGTGCTTTAGGTGTATAAATGATCCCACTCACTTGGGTGCTGGGGCAGCTGGTGCAAACCCTGGGTGAGTGTGGCCTGTACCCTGAACTGCCCTTTTGACTGAACAGCAGCTCTGTAGGAGCTGACAAGGCCCGTGTTGAGCCAGACTTTACTGAGCCCATTTGGTGCCTTTTTGTTAATCTGGTCCAAAATAAGACTATGGATTTAGAAGGTGTGACAAAAATAAATCTTATTTTGAGTCCACTCTGGAAGTTACATAGCTGTGCTCATAGAGTACAGTGTTGCACTAAAGATTTCAAGTCGAGAGAGAGACTCAGCAAAGAGTGAACTACATTTTCATTCCATTTGTAGCATGAATTAATCCATAGTTTGAATAAACTGCCAACAGATACTTGAAAGTTGAGAAGAATAAGTAATTCCCTCTTTTAGTTCTTCTGCATGAGTAAAAATTTGACAATGAAAAATAAGTCTTCAGAGATTTATCTTTTATCTTCCACCTTTTCTGACTCTGGTGTATGGAAATAACATATAATTTGAGTACCTTATTCAGAATTATGTATAATAATTGATTTACTGTGTTGGAGTGGTTTGGTTTTTTTTAAAGTACTTTGGAACTCAGGCACTGTCAAAGAGGAAAAGTCTTCTGCAAGTCCTGCAACATTCCTTTTTTTATGCACCTGTAGTAAAAGGATTAACTTCTCTAATACCATATTATTGCTTAAACACTTATTTTAGGAAATAAATCACATTATCAATTTTATGCAAATACTTTGGGGTCAAAACCTTTAAAATGGCCAAATATGTTATTTGTGAACAATGCTACTTACTGCAGGGCATAAAAAAGGGGAAAAATGTAAGAATGCATTGTGTCATCCAAGTGAGGAAGCAACTTTGAAGCATCCATTCCAGCAGCACTTCTGTTGTCTGTTCTTCCATTTGAACTTGGTTCTGGTATTCACAGAAAATAATGTACTCTCTGGAAACACCTTGAATGCCAGTAAGAAGGCTGTTATTTTAAGAGTCTGAGAATTCTGTTAGAATGTAATAAAGTGTTTTCATAACGATTCTATGAACTCAGTTGTAAAAAAAAGGCAGCCCCTCAAATACATATTCAATTTTGCAAGTAATTGTCAGTGCTCAGCTACTGTGGTGGTTGCAAGGAGTCCAGTACCTAGTGCAGAAGAGGTGACATTGTATAACCATCACTCAGTCTGTCAGGTAGGACTAATGGGGTAGAAAGGGTTTAAAAGGACTCTAAAAATCAAACTATTTGTATATAATATAAACTATAAACTTCAGTTTTAAAGTTTCTAAACTATAGATTTATAAACTATAATCAAACTCTATGGAGCTTCCCTAAATCATTGTTGAAATAAATGGGGAGGATTTCCTCTTGCTTTTCATTTCTATTTTGTTTTTGATAAGCCTGTGCAATGGCAATGACTTGCACTGAGTCCTCATTTGTGGAAGAGTTTAATCACGCATCTCATATTTCATGACTTCTAGCGTACATGTCTATATCCAAAGTGTAATGACCAAGTGATCTTTTGTAGAATAAATGTTGGATGTTTTTCCAACAGTATTGTTTCAGTTTATGTTCCAGTAAAGACTGTTAGCTCTTCTTTTGGGTAAGCCTGGTAAGAGAGTGGAAGTACTATGACATATTAAATGCAATTATCTCCAAGACCTCCACAGCATAGAGAAGTTATTTGAATTATATTGGATAGAGACTAACATGTATATAATAGTTTTGGTGTTTTTTCTCACAAATCAAGTGCATCTCAAATCTCTGAAATCTATCCAGCAGATCTACTTTTTATACTTCCTCTCTTGCCACGGTCTTTCCGTTTTGACTATTTTGAGTACTGAGAAGTGAATGAGAATGTGTTGGTATCAGTTTTGTCAAAAAGTAAGGATTTTGAGTTGTGGGGTTTTTTTGGTTTTTAAATCACTGTTGATAGGTGGTGGGTAGGAAGGTAGGATCAACCCAAGTGAGGTATCTTCATCTGTCAGTGTATGTGCTCAGGAAGGATGCTTTTATTCAGCATGGACCATATTCCTCGTGTACTTCTACTGATTTGTGGCTACACGAGAGTGGATCTGGTTTGCTAAACTCTAGTGTATGTGTCTGTCTAAATTTTGATGTTCTTCTCTTCATATCGTGCATTATTAATTTATTGTAAATATTTGGAGCTTTAAGTAAATAACTTACTGTTGAAGACTTCAATATGGAGACCATGTCTTTGCTTACTGTGGTTTTAATGTGATTTCAGGAAATTAAAAAATTCATCAAAGGTGTTTCTGAGAAGATAAAAAAAACTAGGGACAAATATGGAATTAATGACAATGGCACAACAGAGGTAAATAGTTTCAATGGGGTAATGATGTAGTTCTTTACAATCTTCATAAGTTGTTGCTTTTCCAACTATTCCTTTCTCTTTTCAGCCAAGAGTTTTATATCAGTTGGACAGGATTACTCCAACACAACTAGAGAAGTTTCTAGAGACTTGTAGGGACAAGTACATGAGGTGAGTGTTTACCCTGCTGTGTTCTCAATGCTGTTTTGTTGGTAACGTAGGGGTGTATTTTGATATTTTTACTGTATGAATTTTGGTTCTGTTGTGAATGTAGTACAAAGAATTAGAAACAGTTGCTCCAATGGCATAAACATTGCAAGACAAAAGTAGGATACGAAACAAAAAAAGCATCGCTGTCTACAGGTGGGCTTGTTAAGGCAGAGTTGAGTCTTGTACAAAAGTTCTAGAGGTCTAATAGGTGGGGTTTTTACATTTGTCTTGAGTCAAAATCAGATTCTTTCATTAACAGACTTTTTTTGGTATCCTTCTACATTGTAGAAAAAATGCTTTATGTTTCATTTTATGTTTCTTGAGTATGCAGAGCTATCTGCTTGTGTTTAAGCACCTTCCTTCTGAAATAATAGTAATCATACCAAGAAGCACAGTTTTAGCCCTTAGCTATGCATTACTTACATCCATAGACTGTTTTGACAGCAGATTCTGGTAAAAGCCAAAAGTGGTAGGATTCAGAGTAAGGGAGGATATTGTTTAAACACTTAACATTTTTACACCCACTGCCAGACATGTTTTCTTCCTCCCCATCTTGTTTTTGAAAACCTTCAATAAGTCCATGCAGAACAAAGTCTAAATAGATGAGTGCCAAATTCACATGAATCTTGATAGCTATTCTTGATCTGCACAGTCTGAGGAGTTGTATCACACTTTGTTCTAAAATGTTCTTTGATCTGTTACACTCATAGGATCCCTTTGTTTGTTATTCTTAGTTTCTACCAACATTATGCTAGTGTGGATGTTTTAATCTCTTTATCCATTGAGATTTATTTCATTTACTTAGATTCCTTGGATTTGGACATCCGCATGCAGCCATGGGTGATCTCTCCTTTGTGGCCTACCTGCATCAGTTGTTTCCTAATGTTTTATTCTTCTAGAAAATTCACGTATATGTTAAATTCTTAACTATTTTAAAGCAGTTACGAGTTTTTTGCTTTCCCTTATTAGGAGTACTTGTTTACATTTGTCTTAAGTGTTTTTAAACACTTAATTTTCATTTTTAGTGTAATAAGTAAATGTTAGCATATGAGATTTCCCTGAAGGGAGAATCCTGGATCTACTGCTTGATGCTTAGGAGAAAGAGGACAAGCATTTTGTTATCTGTTATGGAAGTTATACTGCACCTGTGGAATGCTTATATGACAGGGCACCTTCTTGCTTTGCGTGACATTAGTCTTAAAGTATTGGTGACCTTTCAACCTCTCTCTTGTTTGTTTATTAAAATAATATATTAATAAACTTCTCATATATCTATCAGAATAGTTTCTCTTGTTGATATCTATCAGAATAGTTTCTCTTGTTGTTTGCTTAGGATCTTATACCTTATTCAGTTCCGTATCTCTTTATATATTTTTTTATCAGGGCACAGATGGAGCCTGGTTCTGCAGTAGGAGCTCTTTGTGCACAGAGTATTGGTGAGCCTGGCACACAGATGACTCTGAAGACTTTCCATTTTGCTGGTGTTGCTTCAATGAACATTACTTTGGGTGTGCCAAGAATCAAAGAAATCATTAATGCTTCAAAGGCTATTAGGTACTAACATTGTTTTGATTTGTTTGGCATTTTTTTTCCTTTGCCTGCGTGAAACCTGATGGATAAATTTGCAATACATTATAGCATTTGCCTGTCCTCAGCAATATACTAGACATCATTCACTGCAAATACCCAAACAAGAAAAATCTAATGTCTGCCCAACTGTGATACTTAAGCCCAAAGAGAAAATCAAATAAAGGAAAGTGATTATTTGTTAAGTATAATATCTCCTTAGATGTCTCATCTATTGTGAAGTGCTCTGGTGCTTAGCAGTACTTGAAGCATACCTAGCACCTGAGGAACCTGAAGATCTCTTTATCTTACTAGATACTGCTCTAGATAAGAGATAAATTCCATAAGGCAAGCTGTAATTCAAGTTGCCATCTGTACTCTAGCTGAGCAATTTCCTAGCTGGGTTTTTGCGTGTGTGTTTATTCTTTTAGCACCCCTATTATAACAGCACAGTTGGACAAAGATGATGATCCTGATTTTGCCCGTCTGGTTAAAGGAAGAATTGAGAAAACTTTGTTAGGAGAGGTAAGAAAAATTGTATTATTGCTAATGCTTTAAATGTAAGCATTAGCCAATTGCTATGGGGGCATTTTAGCCGTTTTTGCACGCTAACTTTTTGTCCTTGTCTCTTAAAGATTTCTGAATATATTGAGGAAGTGTTTCTTCCAGATGACTGTTTCATCCTAGTGAAGCTGTCTTTAGAGCGCATTAGACTACTGAGATTAGAGGTGAGTTGTTCAGTTCTTACGCAGAATACAGCTTGCATATGTCCCAAAGGGTCTCTTAATCCTGTGTCAGAAATCACACCAGTGGAAATACAAAAAAAAGAAGTGTGTGATGGATGATGTGTGGCTAAATTACATCTGGAGGGGTCCCTTTTTTTTTCCCTTGCAAAATGGATCATTTCTCCTTTATTTGGAAATGAGAGAACATGCGTTTGTGTCTTGCTACACACAGGGATGCCGTTTCTGTCCATTGATTAATGTACAGGCTGGTACCCTCAGCGTAAGATAGTATTTCATGCAATTTTTAGGACTAATTTAGAAGAGAATATTTGGGGATTTTTTTCTTACATTCTTCCTTTTTATAATCTGTTGAAAGACTCTTCTGTTTATTTGAGCATGTTGATATATGCTGAGAGGTAACCCTGGTGTTTGCTGGCTGACTTTTGCCACAGGTGAATGCAGAGACTGTGCGCTACTCGATTTGCATCTCTAAACTCAGAGTGAAGCCTGGGGATGTTGCTGTCCATGGAGAAGCAGTTGTATGTGTGACCCCTCGTGAAAATAGCAAGAGTTCCATGTATTATGTATTGCAGTCCCTCAAGGAAGAACTGCCAAAGGTAAAAGGAACGGCTGTCTCATACTTTTGTGGGAGGTCATAGTAGTAATAATGCAGGGTTCCATGGTGGCAAGATGAAATAATTCTTGTCAGTATTGACAATGAAGATAGGCTGGGTCAGTAACTCTTAGGTTGTGGTAGTACTGCCTTGCTGTTGAAACTAAGCCATCCTTTACTAATATTTGTAAATAAAATGGAAACTTTGATATTTCCCTTACAATTTACTGAAGCATTGAAAGTGCAGCAGTTGTATGAAATATAGTTACATCTGCTTCCAGCTGCATTTAGAATTGAACCGCATGACAGTATCTGGCATTTTTTCAGCTTTCTATGAGGAGACTGTCTACTCTGGATTTTAAAAACAGATAAGTGAACTTGTATTGTTAGCAGCTTGTCCTCTTATTTGTATGGGTCTGCCACTATTCAGACACCCAAACCTGAGTGTGAGAATATCTGACATAAAATATAAAATGTAGATAGTGAGCAAGGTTTATAGTATAGTGTCAGTGTCAGTTTTGCACTAGTGTGTTTAAGAACAAGAAATCTTATTCATATGTGTTTTGAGTGATCCTTTACTCCACTTACTAGACTTTCTCAGTAGGCTTGAATGCTGATAAGTGTCACCCTTTTATGCTGTGTTACTGTATACATCAAAGTTACTAGGGGTTTCTTGTTTTGTGAAGGTTGTAGTGCAAGGCATACCAGAGGTTTCCCGAGCTGTCATTCATGTTGATGAACAAAGTGGAAAGGAAAAATACAAACTTCTGGTTGAAGGTGATAATCTACGAGCTGTTATGGCTACTCATGGAGTGAAAGGAACAAAAACATCCTCTAATAACACTTATGAGGTAATGTCTAAATGGGTGCTGTGGGGTTTTCCCCATAGCATCTTTATTACAAGTGCTTGTTTGTGCTCAGATGCAGCAGTTGATATGGAATCAAGCCTGATTTCACTAATAGATGTCAGAATGCATTAAAACAAGAGAATAATTCCACTGGCAGCACTGTTCACTTCAAAGAAGCTGTTTCTATAAATACTTTGCAAATGGAGAAGTTTAAAAGGGTAATCATAGAAATGGATTATCAATATGCTATCAGATGGTATTTATTCCAGGAATATACTTGCTCCAGGCATTTGGTTCTTCTTTCATCTAACATGTAACAATCATGTAACAATCTCTTGTGTAGGTAGAGAAAACTCTGGGAATTGAAGCTGCTCGGACAACCATTATCAATGAGATTCAGTATACGATGGTGAACCATGGCATGAGCATTGACAGGAGACATGTTATGTTACTGTCTGATCTAATGACTTACAAGGTTTGTGCTATGTCTTTTCTAAATGTTGCTTTGGCCTGTTTATACAAATTAATTTTACCATGTTTGAGATGGAAATTCATTCTAGGCTTAAAGAATTCAAAGTTGTACTGACCTAATACTATTATTTGTATTTTGCACAAAATGCTTAATTACTCCGGTTCTTGGGGGAGGAGGGATCTATTTTGACTGAAAACAAATTGATATCATGAGTAGGGAACGATAATTTCATACTGAAAATAGGAATCCTGAAAGTGATGGTGTGAAAATCAACTGTTTGAGTAGCCGTGCATGCAGTTTAAGGCTTGCTGTGGAGAAAACCCCACGGGGTGTGGTTCATAACAGCTGCACCATATGTGAGAGCCAAAGGATACAGACACTACACATAGAATCAGCTGACATGAACAGTCTTACAGAATGTGTTAGTACAAAATCATATCTGCTCTTTATTGATTGATTTTCTTTCCTTCACATCCAATGTGGTTTTTAGAGTTGAGTACACTTAGTGAAGTAAGATTTTCCAATTTGCTTGTCAGAGTGCAAGGGTTTAATTTGGGTGAAATGGATTGAGTCCTGATTTGTTCCAAAACTGCAGAGCTTTGTTGTACTGAGCTGCAGCAGTCCCCAGGGCTGACCCTGTGGAGCTGCAGCACAACAAAAAAGGGCATCAGAGTGCCATGTTTTGAACTTAGTGGGCTCCTACCATGCATTCTTTTGCCTGTACTTGTGACTTAGGTTTCTGTGTGCAATCTGATATAATCAGGATGTTTCTAACAAACATAGGCAGAAATAAGTTTAAAAAGCCAATTACCTTTTTTTGTGGAGAGTGAAAAATGAAGATTTAGCATCTTCTGTCAACTCCTGGCAGCTGAGGTCAAATTCATCTGTAGATAGTAGGCAATAGATTCAGCATAGTGCTCTCAGACCCCACTGAAGTTTGTAGCTCAGCAGCCAGTTTATAATCATGGGGGTTTTTCTCATGGCCATGTTTCTTTCAATTTTTTCAATACTCTTGCTTTAAAAAATTATCTACTAACCATTTGTAGCAGCTTATGTTATGTATGAAGAATGACTTTTGTTTTATATAAATATTGATTACTACCAAACTATTAACCTTCGGGATGTCTAACTGTAAAGCAGTGTGTTGTGGCAATTCTGTATTGTAGATAATATATTTATTTGCTCATGCTTACTCTTTGGGTTTTTCCATCGATCAAGGGTGAAGTGCTAGGCATTACCAGGTTTGGACTGGCAAAAATGAAGGAAAGTGTGTTGATGCTGGCTTCTTTTGAAAAGACTGCTGATCATCTCTTTGATGCTGCCTACTTTGGACAGAAGGATTCTGTTTGTGGTAGGTATTGCAGGGTCCGCAGTCTGTGGTCCTTACCCAGCATCTGTAAGCCTCTTCAAAGCATTAGAGTTTGGCTTTGTTAAGCTTCCTGTTCAGGTGGTATGTCAAAAACTTCAGGTCTGAGCCTAATCCATCTTCTAGGACCCCCCTGGTCCTAGAAGTTTGGTGTATGTTTCTCTACTTCTAATCTCTGACTGAGATCTTAAAGTCAGTAGGACATTTGTTGGATGTTTCTTAAAGTAGACTTTGAGTAATTTGGTTTTGCTTCTCACCCTAGATCTCAGTGAACTACTAGGAAATTTGTCCCACTATCAGTAGTTCTGTTTTTTCAATTGTGAAAGTTTGTGTATCTTCAGCACCTAGAGCTGATGAATAAATCTAGTACCTCACTCAGTATTTAGGTTTCATTCTCATTCCTGCTAACCATCTTGAAGACAGGTACATCTGGTACATCTCAGCCTAGCTGAAGATTACACTGTTGTCTGATTGCTTAGGTGATTTGGCACTGGTACCTAGAAATAAACAGAAAGGCCAAGTTCTTGACTTCTTCATTTAGTTCTAATCTAAATAAGTGAAAATTATGAGTCTTTGTTTTTTTCATTAGAAGTCTTGTTTATCAGTGTTCAGTTGATTAACAGAACAGACAAGATACCTGTTGTCAGAAATTTCTTTTTAAATGTATCTGTTCTTCAATTTTAAATTTAAGTTCATTAGCATCCACTGAATCATCTCACTGAATTCATGAAAGAATCTGGTAGATTTTGAAAATACATGGCTACATATGCACAAGTGTATGCATGCCCACATACATACAGCAAGCAGAAAATTCAGTAAATGAGTTCTGGCATTCTGTTTGTCTCTTTATTTTGTATTTTTGCCATGTGCTGTAATATTTGGAATTGAAAGAATTTTTCTTTTTTTTAATGCCTTTGCCCCCATTCATTTCAGATTTTCTTCTTTAAGCTACATACATTTTGGGACTGAATGGTTAAAAAGTCTGTCTAATAGTTTAAAAGGAGAAAAGAAGTCTAACAGGTTTCACCCTTTTCCAGATCTGTTTATGCAATGCCTGCCCTCCTGGAGCTGGACTTGCTCATTGGGAATTTCTGGGTGCTGATGAAATATAGGAATATGCATGTGTTATGTTAAAATTTACTAGTTTCTGTGTATGTCTAGGTAGTCTTAGTGTAGCCAGTTTCAAACAGTGCTTTGTGCACAGTATTTTCTGAGTCACTGGAATCTGTGAATTACAAGCTTGTATTTTGAGAACTCTGCCACTTCTGCCTCTCCAGCATTCCACATGAGTGGGATTTAATTTCCTTTTTTTTTTTTTTTTTTTTAATTATTTGTCCATGATTAAAGAAAAGATCCTTTTTGAGACTGATTCAGTCCTAGACAGTAAGGAAAAGAAAATGTTTTCTCTAAGCCCCCTCTGAGCTGGTAAAATCTTGTTTTGAATAATGTGAAAACCAAAGGTCTTTTGATGCCGCCTCCTGTGTAGATATTTTAGTTCGAATAAGGAAATGCAGTGGAGAAAACAACAGTTGTTGTCTGCTTACCAAAACTGAAGAGATGGTACTGGCTTGATTGTGTGAAAAATTGCTATGCAGCTGCCTGACTTATTACTTGGTCCATGAGGCAAAAAGGAGGTGGTGAGGAAGGCTTCTTGTTGCATATGTGGAAGTATTGCAAGTGAAGAGGGATGTACAAAATCTAAATTCAGATTTCATAGTTCAGTGGTGAACTCAGGTTGAAAGATTATTGTGCAAAAGCAGGGAAGTTTATTTTGCTAGGTGTAAGAAAGATATTTCCTTTATCTGTTGTAACATGCATGCTGTAGGGGCCTAAATCTACCTCTTGAAAGTTCTATTTTGCACAAGATTTTTAAGAGCATATTATTGGCAAATAATGTAGAAGTGCAGAAGTGGTCTAAGAGCAAAAATACACTCTTCATTCCTATACATTCAAATTGCAAATCAAGCCTTGCCAGAATTTTAAGCAAATGTATTTCATCCTTTGTGCATTCAGAAGTACAGCTATTTATTGTTACCTTCTTAAACATTTATGTGAAGGACAATCTAGTTATACTCCTGAGAATGTGCAAAACTGTCATTTGGATCATAACAGTATGCTGAGAGAGAAACACTGGTATCTGAGAGCTTGCTTTGAGTGTAGAACGTTCTTTGGAAAATTTGTGTACATTGGTAGTTCTGGAATATAAATGTGTCAGCACATTGCAGTGAAAATGTTACAACCATCAAAAATCGTTGGGACAGACTCAATCTTCACTTCAAAATGAGCACTTTTTGAGTGGTAAAAATGCCAGAAGCGTTATAGTTCAAGTACTTCTGTGCCTTTCTCACTGGGAATTTCAGGAGGTTTAAAGGGAACCCTGCCAGATTTGACTGAAGCCTTAGCACTGAGTCAGAATTAACATGAAGTAAGTTTGCCTTGTATCTTCTGCTACAGGCACTGCATGGACTATGTCTTCTCCAAAAGGAAACCTTCTGCAGGGCTTTCATTACTGGAGAAGATGTCTAGGTTAGGTTGAGTTTTTCCTGTAGTATTTAACACTGTTTATGTAACACACTGGTCTGATGACCATGATATTTAACTTAGTCGAGTGAAGGGGCCTTGGTCCTTACATGTGAAGTTCAAGATTTTGTAGGCAACTGTTACAATCTGGTTTTAAGCCCAGAAGAGTAAAGAAAACTAAGTCTCTGTGCATAAACTGGAAAGAACTTAGAATGTTCAAAATATTCCCAAAAACGAGATTAAAACCAAACGAAGTTAGATGTTGGTGCCAAAAAATCGATGTATTTTATTTAATAGTAAAAAGAGGCAAAGAGAAGGAAAGAGAAAAGAAAGAAGGAAATAGAAGAAGAAGTGTGCGTGGGGGATGAGGGGACAGGGAGAGGTGACAGGGGTTAGGTGGAAGTGTATCACCCATGCAGGGGTCGCAGCGACGTCTCGTTGCTCCCCTCCATCTGCTCTTCTGGTGGTGAGGGTCCCCCACTGCCGCGGCCACACGCCCAAGAGTACAGAGTCCCGTGGGTTAATACACGCTTTGGGCAGGTGGGAATGCCCACGTGCCTCCCTTGCAGGGGCCAGCCTGACACACTGTCCCCTGCAACACTGAGGGTCTGTTGCATCATTTCTGGTGCCCTGGTGCAGGGTCTGGGGACCCCTTTGGGGGGTCCTTTGAAGGGCCATGTCACCTCCTCTGCTGCGGATCAGCTTCCCCCCACCCCGGGTGAAGGGTCCCTCAGCTGGGCTCCTCTGCACAGCGGAGGATGGGCGGTCACTGCACCTCTCACCAGAGGCTTTTCCAGCACACACCCAAAGCCTCTCTCCCCCCACCCTTTGGTACCAGGGTCTGTGTGAGCCTGGCAGCTGATAGCCCTGGGGCTGTGGCCTCCACCCTGGAGGTGTTAAGCTTATGCTTTGTGAATGTCCCCAGCCCTTTATCTTATCTTCATCAGTGAGCAGGTCCAGGACCTCTCAGAGCCCCATTCAGGGTGCTGCAGCTTTTGTAATACAGTTTTAAAAGTCCTTCATGAAAATGTTTTAAGTAATAAACTACGATATTTCAGTCTCTGACAGCAACACATAACAGAGTGGCCAAAAGAAAGTAGTTTCGTAAATCCTTACTGTTCAAATGTTCACTGTGTTTATTTGGTTTTTTCCTAGGTGTTTCTGAGTGCATCATCATGGGAATTCCAATGAATATTGGAACAGGACTCTTTAAACTGTTACACAAAGCGGACAAAGAATCAACCCCTCCCAGGCGGCCTCTGATATTTGATCATAATGAATTTCACATTCCCATTGTTAGTAGCACTTGGACATAAAACAAGATAGCAAACCAAGAGATAGTAAGCAAAAATAATTTAAATTAAGAAAAGTGTATTATCAGTTCTATATGTCTCAATAGCAGTGATTTGGTAAGTGAAATACTATCAAAAGAATTGCCCAATTGTTCACCACCTGTTGTTAGTACAGACCCTGAAAGGAAAGAGTGCACCAGAGAGTGGAAACAAATTTAAAGTGGATTTCACCTGGTAACAGTGTTAGCTTTTTCTGTTACTGTTAATGGGTGGAAGCTGTTATTAACTCAGTATTTATTACATGTGTATTCATATTTTAATAAAAAACAAAAAAAAAATTGCAAGAGAGTTCTGTGAGCTTGCCCAGAGTGCTTTTGGAAATGCCCTTTCAACAGGAGCTGCAGGGGTCAGTCTACAGCTGTTAAGAACAGGAACTTCAGAAAGCTGGAACTGAGTCTGTGATTAATTCATAGTGAGTTCAGGAGTGCTGTTCAAAGTGTTTGAAATACTTGCTTTTGGTAGTTTTAATTGGTTTTTCTTTATCCTGAGTTATTATCCATTAAATTATTTTCCTCCGCAAGATTCTGTTTTGGGACCGTATCTACAAGAATCTGCACATTGTGGATGCTACTAAATTTTGAGAAGACTGTTGTAAGAATATTGCAATTTATAGATAGCTTTTCCTATGACAGCAACTGTCTAACTGCTGGAATCAGTAACTTATAGTAGTCTTAGTGTAGGGAAAATTTCATGATTGAGTGGGTCATCTGAAAAACCTCGTTTTATTTTATTATATTAAGTAGAAATTGAAGGAGATGCTGTTTTTATGAACTGCCATGAAATAATTTGGAAGTATTTTTAGCTTTAGTCCACTAAAGCAGTTTTCAGAATGAATATAGCTCTCAAATCGTTTCAGTGTAGTATGTTTAAATTTACTGTGGTGCTTTGGAGGGAAAGTATCTTCTTGTTTTGTCAGCAGTGTTTGGATATACTCAGTGTGCTCATGACATGGGTCAAGGAAGTAGAGAAAAAATCTGAAGTTGTGCCCTCATGAAGTAAAAGCAGACTGCTGAGTATTCTAGCATTTGAAAATGAGCAAGTTTGTGCTGCAGTTTGTCTTTATGTCCACCAAAAGAAAAGTGTAAGGCTACATTCAGAGACTGTAAATCTACTGGTTTAAGTCTTAAGGTGCCACTGTGTCTCTTTTTTAATTCATCCTCCATGCAGACAAGATCTCATATGAAATTCAACATAGCTTTTCTCAAATTATTTTATATTTTCAGTGTGATGCTAAGATCTACATCTGCCTAGATTTTGGCAGGGTGAAGATGGAGATGCTCTAAAAGCTACATATATTTTGCTATCTCTGTTTTAGCAATAGAAATTTCAGAATAAATTAAAGTTTTCTTTGTGATCTCAGTGAGATTGCCACTTATTCATTTGTGTATTTCTTTTTTAAGTTGTAAATTTAACATGGGTGGGGGCTTCATGGTGAGAAAGCCCATAAACCTTTCCTGTGGTTAAGTACTTTGTTTTATCATGGGAAATTCTACTGATAGTGCTTGGCATTTTTGTGAATAAAGATTCTTCTTAAGGTCTAAATGGGTGGAGTTTGTATTGGAACAAATAACCATGTCTTTCTTTTTTCCGGTTGGGGAGGCAGGGGGCGTGTTTTTGTTTTTTTGGTTTTGGGGTTTTTTGGTTTGGTTTGGTTTTGGTGTTTTGTAAATATAGAGAAATGAGCTGTTTAAATGGTGGATTCACTCTCTTGTATGTTTTAAAAGTAAGAATTAAATTACATCTTTTATCATTGTCTTAAATATGACAATAAAAAGAGGCAGAGTTAAATATGTAAACCTTGTGTTTATTTATTGGTGTATTACATTTCTGCATAATTAGTTTATGGATGAGCTAACCTCAATTTCCTTTATTTGCTTAGTTAGTAAGACAGTTGAGAATTATTAAGCTTAAATGTCAGGTATTTACAACGTAAATTAGTAAGTAATATAAAACGTATCTTGCTTAAAGTCACTGTGTCTTGTCCTCGGAGCATGCTCTGAGCCTCATGAGTGTTTCAACCAAAAATAGATTGTTTACAAGAGCACTCTGAATTAGTAATTATTGTTTGAGCTCTCTGTACAGTCAGTAAACAAATTAGCTGTTGGATTTCATTAGTAAGCAACTTTTTTTAAGGGTTAGTTTTTAACAGTCAAGAAATGGAACTTTGGAATATTAAAATTTACATTTTTATGAAATTTTTTTAGCTTTAGTTTGGGTTTAATTTTTAAAAAATAAATACTATTTTTCACATTTCCCCCTATTTTCTAATTAATGTGCTGATTGAAATTAATTAAGTGTAAATTTTGAAGAAATCAATTTGTTTTCAAATATCCATGTGCTGCTTTCTCATCTTCATTTTTTCCATCTGTTTTAAAACAAATTTAAACTTCTCATTAAATGAAGTACTTTCTTGGTGTGTTTATCAGGAAACTACTTCACACATGTCTCTTATCTGCAGAGACAGAAGAAAACAGCTGCACGTGCCATGTAGGTTTCCTGCTATGACTACGGAAAGTTGGAAGTAAATCCAGAATTCTGCTGCTTTGGTCCATAACTTGAAGAAATTTAGTATAGAGGGCTATTCCCTTTTTTGCTTATCTATGCTTAAAGAAAAAAAAAAAAAAAAACAAAAGGAAAGCGTATGTATGGTGTGTTTTATAAGTTAACTACAAGTAGGACAAAATTTGGCAGTTGCAGGACATTCCTTGATGTCTGACCATTTGTCACTGTTTCAGTGTAAGTTGAAAGAACCACTGCAACAGGAATTCCTCAATTTTGTATCACTGCTTGCAGACAGGAATGTCTTTAGAAACCCATGGCAAACAGGATACAGATTTTCATAGTATTTGCATGTTTGCCTGAATTATTCTGTGCATGTACCTAATAAATCTATCTTCAAAGTGGTTGGCTAAGATTTGTATTCAGACCTAGGAAAGTCTGTTGGTAATTAAATATGTTGGAAAAAACCATAAGAAAATAGGCAAAATGGGCCTATTATTTTTATATTGTCTAAGAACAGAAAAACTAAAAGGGACCAAATTATAAGATATGTTAATATTTTAATGCACCAGTACTTGGCAGGTTATTTAGATGTGATTATGGTACTGATACAAATGCATAGCAAGTTTATCTTGAAGAGTGAATACCAGAATCTCGCAGGCCAATCTGAAAGACTCATAGAGAACAAACCAGCCCTGGTACTTTTGTGTTTCAGTGCTTGTGAAAATGAATCAAAGTTTCCTGTAACTGATAAAATGAAAATTTTAAAACATTCCTTCTAGTGAAACCTGATCATATCATCATCTTCCACTAGAGAGCAGCGTTTTCTTTTGAGAAAAGAGGTATTTGGTAGCTTCTTTATTTTTTCTATTAAAAATGGGTTTTTTGCAATACCAGGACTGAAGTGTAACAGTGAGAGGGAAATTTACCTGTTACAATGATGTACATGAGGAAGAAAATTAGGGGAGTTTCTTTTCTTAAGAAGGAGAAAGCAGAGTCCACATATGCTTTTTCATTAATTAGTAAAATTTTCACTTGCATATCTTTTGTCTGTCTGGCTTAGAAAACAAACAAGCACAAAGCAGTACTTAAGTCAAGGCTATAGCCATTCCTAAAAGGATGTAGTGAGTTGCTCCTGGGAAGTGATAGAACAGTGAATCTGCAGTGAGTGGGGACATGTCTTTAGCAGCAGCATTTTCCGTGCAGCCGTGATTGTTCCAATCTGCAGTCAGTCTCTCCAGCGGGCTCTGAAATCCAGCTCTGAGAGCTGCTCTGAAGCGTGAAGTTCTGGCAGCTGGCTAGGGAATATCTCACATCCTTCAGCTGCTGCTGAACTCCAAGGCAAGGCTGCATTAAAAACACTTAAAGGTGATGCTGATCGATGCAAGAGACCAATGGTTAGGACTGGAAATAATATGAAACAGGTGCTCTTCTCTGTGTATAGACAGCTGAAACCAGCAAGACTTATGACAGATGACTTCCTCTTGAATGTCTGAAAGCTACAAGGGTGTCGTACTTGTGACTCAATTCACAGTGCTGAGAATCTGGTATTGTCCTTGGGGGTTCTGTGGGCCGTGAGCTGCTCTGACACTGCATTGCCTCAACCACCACAGTTAGTTCTGTGCAAAGCCACTCTGGGCATCAGATGGTAAAAGGTGTTTCTTCATCCAAAGAGTTTGTCCTGTGAGTCCAAGCCTGCAGCATCAGGAATAGTTGCATGCTCCTTTTGGAAGCAATGACAGTAGATAGGACTGATGTTGTACAGGAATATGGTGGTTTCTGCAGGTGTTGAGGATAAAGGGAAGAAAGCTGAAAAGATAGGAAATGCAAAAATAAGCAGAGGTATATGGAAGCAGAGTAGAAATTCAGATCTGCTAGGGGAAAAAACAGACACGGCCGCTGGGTAAAGTGACACACAGATATTCATAATCTCTTTAAGGAGTCCTAGTGCAGTAATGGAAATAGCTGGGAAAAGGACAGGTATTCATTCCTGAGAACTAAAATTTTGTCATTTGTCCTGGGGATTGCTGTGAGTGGCTGTGACAAATGATAGTTAAATCATCATTCATTTTGTGGATGACTGTTAATAATGAGCAATAACTCTGAATTAATTCCTTCAGGTATTGTATCTGTTTAGTTATAAAGCTCTATCAACCAACTGTGCATAATTACAGCTGCTGAACTACAGTGATTGCTACTGTTAAGTGTAAAAACTGCTGTTCCTGGTAGGTTCTGGTATAGCTCATGTAGAAGATCATAGCTGTAATTAGCAGGCAAATAGGAATCTTTTAAAACTTGTTGATACCTGCAGTTAGATCAGAAATATTCCTAGAAAATCCTTATCTGAGGAGTTTTTAATAATATGTGAGTCCTGCTACTGGGACAAGATACAGAAATTACATCAGTTACATTCTTTACATTGTGTCTCTTCCTAGAAGAGAGGTGACAACATCTATGAAGAGCAGATGGGTAATTCACTGAAGTCTGTAAAGGAAAGCTATTCTATGTTGGTTTTTCTGTTGTTTCTGTTGATCGTAGCACTGTGATGGCAGACATTCATTGCAAACTCATAAATTTTTATGTTGGTTTCAGAACCAGATAGTGCGGAGGAATTTTAGTTCATGGGTAAAAGAGGACATGCAGGTGCCTCTCTGAGGCTTTCAGGGTTCACAGAAAGCTGGGGTACCCCTCAAGATTTCAGTCCAAATTCTTTCTCCGCCATGATAGTGGTGTTTTGTCAGGTGGAGAGAGTGTTGGCCAGAAATGAAGCTGTTGTGAAAGCAGCAGGTGCCTGGATTATTAACCACAGGTGTTTTATTCTCCTTTTTGTGAAAGTGTAGGTTGGTTGCTTAATCTTTTGATACATATGGCAGTTTTCTCTGTGTGCATCCCTATTAAGTGTTAAATTGTGTGGATTTTTAAAAGCAAAATAAATAACATTAATTGCCAAGAAATACAAAAGCAATAGTGAAATTGTGCTGGTAAACTTCAAGAGTCCCAGAAAATGTCAGAATTAGTTGTGAGACTTTGAAATTATTTTTCTTGATTTATTCTGGGGTTTGTTGGTTTCTGGGAGTTGATTAGTGTGGTGTGATTCCTGATCCTGATGTGTCACAGGTAGGGGATTCTTTGGCTCAGGTTGATTGACAGCATCCCCATGGTAAACTGCTGATTGTGTTTGGAGTGATGAGAATGGCTTTGGCCACGTCATGGTGCAGGCTTGAAGTAGTGACAGTGTGTAATTCATTTCTGAAGGGCACAGTGGGTAGGGGATCTCTTTCATGGGAAGGAAGGACACACCTCGCCCCTTACTCTGCCCTGATCCCTGCACTTGTCCAATTCAATGATGCTAGAATGTCTGCTCTGTGCATGGGTACCTTGACAAGCCCACACACTCCCATGTGCCATTCTTCCAGATTTTCCACTCATTTTCTGGCTACATCAGAGACTTTCTTTAAACTTATTTTTCAGAAGATATATAGTTCTTCTGACTTACGCTATTGCTGTGCATTTTCCAGTTTCCTTTGCATTTATTTCTGTCTCCTTGTCCTTGTTTCTCCCACAGATTCCTCCCTTCTGGACCCACAGTGACTGTCACTGCTGGTGACACTGCTTCCCTGTGGCAGTGCTGTGTCAACCATACTGTGCCACTGGCTGGATTCAGCTCAGCCATGCAAGGTTACCGTGAACATTTGCCTGGAGGATAATTAAACCACTCAAGGAAGAAACATCTCCTCAGCACATCTGGATGTGGAAATTTACTGCCATCAAAATTACAGCTATGGTCAAATAACTTTTGAAAAAAAAAATGACCTTATTATATAAGGGAATATATTTGTACTCTAAACCAAAATGAAAGGCATCTCTGCTTCTTGGGGCTCTTTGTCAGCACTGAAAACTGTATTCAGTCCTTTAGATCTCTGCTTACTTTTGTCTTTAGCCTGTTTCTGCTTTCTTCTTCAGCCTTCCTACTTAGCTGGCACAGATGTCTTTTCCCTTGCTTGTGTTTTTATGTACTGTTGAAAGTAAGTATGGGGAAAGATGAGCAGCACAGCAGTTTGGGAAGTAGCTGGTACCTGTAGAATCAGTTAACTGTTGCTGCCACAGACATATAAGACCTGGGGAAATCTTTAGACTCTCTGTACTTTAGATTCAGTCTGTTAAAGACTGTTAAATTATAATAGTCTCTCCTGAGCAACACGGTTGTGATAGAACCATTGAGGTGAGTGAAGGGACTGTGCTTGTGAAAACATACATGTTACATGGAGTACTTAGTAAATAGCATTGCCAGGATGTGTGGAGTAAAGAATATGATTAGCATCTGCTGTGTATAGTTCTTTTTCTTCTTTCATCTTCCAAAGAAAGTCAATTGGTGCTCTTGAAGTCAGCTGCAAGACAGACACTGACTTCAGCTGGAAAAGGAGAGGGCAAAGCAGTGAAGCTCTTGGCTGCCATTAATATTCTTGGAAGGGGAGGGTGGCAGCTGTGCAGGTGAGTTAAAGGGAAAAAGTTCTGTAAGTACAAATAGCCCATGGTAAAAAGGATAATATTTGGCTTGCCTTGCTGATGAAGTGCATTTAGCCTTCATGGAATATTCCTAGCAGATTTGGAGACTTTTTATTTCAGTTATTCTTTTGCACAGTCTTTTTATTACCAAACTGGGGCTTAATCCAAGTCCCCTGGAAACCAATTAGAGAACTCAGCAGAACTGGATGAGCTTTGATATATGCATTATATTAAATATTTCTATCATCAAACTCCCACCAGTTAATGCATCTTTACAAGTTTCAAACAGTTGAACAACACTTCTCTAAATATCATTGCTGCAGGCTTGATTCAAAAAGAATCATTTTAACCTAAATCCTTTTTAAGGCTTCCATACCACTCAGGACTTTGTCTCAGATGTTTCTCCTTATTCTGGGCCATGCTGGATATGCTCTTTTCCATTTAATATCGAGGTGGGGATTTTCTATTTGTTTTGGGAGTTGTTTGTTCATTATTCAATTCTGACAAATCTCAGTATTTATAATAATTTAAGTTCTAAATTATTTTTGTAGCATTTTTCTTTAAAAAATACTGGTGAACTTCAACAGTTGAATGTTTAATTTTTACATTTGTGCTATGAGGGGAAAAAATACAGATAGGTTGAAGATCTGTAGTTCATTTTAAACTGTATGACCAAACCTTGTAGAAGCTGGTAATGCAGCTGCCACTGTGCCAAGCTGAGACATTATTTCATTCTGTAACTCTCTGATGGCTTTTCCATCTCTCCAAGGCATGTAGGCTGGAGCAGAGAGTGTATTACTTTCTCCTTTTAAATGAGAGTGTAATTTAGGAGTTACTTCCTTTCACAATAGTTCTGGTTTCAGAACTGATTTTAGTTAAGTCCAGTATTTTTGTCATTTTAAACATTCCTTAGTTTTAAGTTGCCTCTTGGCCCATGGTCTGCTTTGCCTAAGCAAATTGACTACAGCCAGTTGTACTAGGGTTTCTCTTTGACTTTATTCTTGCTGTCATCCCAGTTTTGTGTTTACCTCCTACAAAAATCATTTCCCTCTCTTGCCCAAGGACTATCCTGCAACATTAAAAGTAAAAATTTCTTCTGCAGTCAGAAGCATATGGAATTTATGCAGTACTTACGTAAACAGAAATCCATGTCTCACTGTCAAGTGGCAGTTCACAGCTTAGCTATAGGTATGACACACAGGATCTGCTGCAAGTCCAGCATATTTTTCAATGTCCTGACCATCTACATTTGCCTGGTTTCCACAGGCACTCGTAAGACTGCACAATTAATGAAAGTACTCTAGAAATGCTTCTCCTGTACCATAAACCAGATGAATTCAGAATGCTAGAGCATTCATTGTGAAGCGATAATAATCCCCTTCAGCTCCCTACAATCCTGTTTATCTTTTTCCATGCATGACAAGCTTTTGCAGTCCAACCACCTCTGAGTATTGGTCTGTTCTCAAATGTGGATCTGCTGGCTTCTGGGGATTTTTAGGAAATGGGCTGCCACCTCCACCACCCCTTAGCTTAAGCATTACAAAATAAATGACCTGTGGGATGAGCTCTTCCGGCATGTGTGGAAAGACAGGTGTTGCATGGTATCTGGAGAAACAGAACCACACTTCCATGCACACCTGTCTCCATTTCCTCAAGGAGCTCTTTTGGCTTGGACTAGAGATACTTGGACTACCCTGGAATTTTTGAGGAATATTGCCTTTTCTTCGGCATCAGGAACCGTTTTCTGTGAGTTCCGTTGCGCCACAATCAAAGCACTGCCCCTGGAGTCCCTGGAAAACTTACCTTGTAATTGGCATGGATTCAGCTCTTAAACCCTTGTATGTCAGTGAGCAGGGGAACTACTTGCTGTTAAAAGTAGATATGTAATTCTTAGCAGAGCTGAGAGATGGAACATAAGGAAATATCTTTCCTTCTTCAAGAGCCCTTAGATTCAAATTCAGTTTGAAAATACTCATTGATGACAGAAAACGAATGAAGAGGGTGAAAATGTGCTGAGGCATTCTCTAGACTCCTTACTATTCCATTTGAATATCTTCAACTGCAGTTTGGGTTTTGTTCTTACGAGCTCCCAGTTTGTGCATGACTTGTTTACAGAAGTTGCCCGTGGGTGTTTAGGGCACCCATTTGCTTTTATCTCCCCGTTAGTGCTAAAAGAAGTAAAAGCAAATGATTGGTATAAATAATCTCTTGTCTTGACTTGAAAACTGACCTAGAAACTGAACCAATAACAAACTGCAAGCAACAGCTTTGAAAGGGGCTGTTTAACATCTGCTTGCTTATAGAAGTTAACCACATCACAAGCTAGCCCAGTCTCCCAAAGAAAATTAAATCACGCCCCTGGTCTGTTCTAAGCAGATGGGCACTTGGGATTTGCTTGCAGAGTGTCTTCCCTACAAAAGCTGAAATTTTTACCCCCTGCACGATCGACACCCGTGTGCCTCCATAGTTTTTCTGGTTTTCTTTTGCTGCCTGTTTTTGGAAGCAGTTATCTGAGAAACAGAAGTGATTGTGTGTATTTGCAGCTCCAGGAGGAGACGATTTACCTACCCGTTTCTTCTCCCCCTCCCCACCCCAAACAAACACTCCTTTCTTTCTCTTTTAACAAGTTGATTAAGTAAAACAAGTTTTTTATTTGCTTTTTCAACAGCACGGGGGGGAATCTAAAACCTTCAGCAAACAGGGTGTTTTCTTTCTGTTGAAGCTTGTTAAAGCTGACTGAAATAACTGTCTCATCTTCTTCATTTTCATTTGCCCAAAGTGGGAAAAGACTACAATAATTTTTATCTAAAAACTGCCTAGTGTAGTATAAGATGAAGTGACTGGTATGTTTTATGGCTACAGAAGGAAAAAAAAAAAAGACAAAAAAAGGCAATATAATCCTCTGGTCTGCTTTCCCTCGTACAGTATGTCACAGAAGTTCAGTGAAGAAAGAGCTAAACCATTTCCTGGAGTTCACAGTTACACATTTTTTGGAAGATAAATGATCCTTGTGCTTCTTTGAGTGTCCAACAGCAGTTCCCGCAGTCTGCAGCTTCAGCAGGAGCTCTGAGGATCTCAGAAATTATGGGCATAGCCCGTTCCTGGAGACGATACTGCCAGGTGAAATATTTTCCCTGGGCACTGCCCAGACTGCTCACATTATGGTTTTGGTTTTTTTTAATGGCTAAATGAGATCCTTTGATCTGCTGGCATATTAAATCAGCACCTTCCTATCTTGCAAATGCTAATTGTCTATCAGTTACATTACTCTGAAAAAATAAGCTTCTGTTGAGAACTGCTTAGCTGCTAGTGTTTCGTATTAGACCCATGACAAAGTCTCTGTGCTGTTTGCTTTGTACCTAAAGACCTCTAATCTTAACTTGGTGATTACTTGTGTTTTTCATATACCTGTCTTGGAGATTGCATAACCTTCCTTCCATTAACTTATGGTAAATCTTTCAATATTTTTCTGTAAACCTGTAGTTGCTTGAATCACAAAATTACACGAGAAGCGGAGCTTTTGTTACGAAGCCAGTTCTAGTGTCCATGACTGCCTGAAGATCTGTATCCTAAGGGTTCCAATACCAAAAAGCAAATGAAATGTCTCTCATATATTTAAAAAATAATTTTAAAAATCTTCAAATCTTAAAGAAAATTCTCTACTTTCGGCCATTATAATCTGTGATGGGTTCAAGCTGATGATTTTGGGGAGGGGATTTACCAGCAAACCTACAGCAGCAGAGCTGCTGCTGTGACTTGGGCAGCAGTATGCAGGCAGGTGCAGAGAAGGAGGAAATGTCTGAGTGACAGCTCATTTTGCACAGAAGACTAGTGTCTGATGAAAAGTTCCGTTAAAATGAGTATAAGAAGCCTGCTTTAAAGCCCAGATGTGTCTAAAGGGTGTCTTATCAGGAAATATAAACATTCTAGAGTACTGTAGTGATCTGAATTTGGGTCACTGTATAAACTTCTGGCATAATAAGTTTGCATCCATTTCATAATTTGAGTCTTCAAAGTATGCTTAAGTCTTATTAAGACTTTCCCTGCACTTGCTTGAGAAGGTCTACACTGAGTTAAAGTAACTGAGGTAACAGTAAGGTTCCTCTCTTAGGCTGGCAAGTGTCTGACAGCTGGACCCATGGAAGAGACGTCTGTGCAATGAGAAATTTATCTGAATTTTTCTGAGAGCAAAGACATGCCATTTGCAAGAAAAATGGAGTGTTGGAGACTCACATATGACAAAAAGATAGAAACTGCATTGCCAGAAAGAAAGAAACCTGGTAAAACAGGGATTTACCTGCTACCTTGGCACTACCTGAGAAGGGCAACAGAAAATGTGGATCTGCAGGCAAAAGGTGGGGCAGACAATGCATGATGAGAAGATGAATGTTTTATCTTGAAGAGAAGGCAAAGAACTAAGACAAACTTCTGGGAAAGGCAGGAGTAAGTAGTACCCAGAGCAAACACTTGCCAAGGTACACTTCCCTCTAGACTTTGAAATGAGACTCAAGAGAGCCAAGTTATGCCCTGTCTGAACGATGCCATTCCTGCGTTACTGCAACCCCTGGTGAAAGGTGCATTTCAGTGCCCAGTCAGGCAGAGGACAGAAACCAAGACTGTCTTTATTATTTAAAGTAGCAGAGAACTGCTGCATCGACCTAAAGTCTGGCTCTTAACATAATGCCTCATAATGAAATTTGATGGCATGTTTCCTTTCCTTTACAGGAAACTGTTTAAGCACATACACAATAAAATAATGTTGTGAAAGGAGATTAGCTGAGATTAGAAAGTCTTTAAAAAAAGGACATATTTGAGTAATTTGTGCAATCTTTGTTCAGTCTTCCTGTGCGTGTGCCTTCCAAAAGCTTTCCGTTGCATGATGTCCTGTGGCAGGCACAGAGGGACCTATCTTGGCACTGGTTGAGGGAGGTCTGCTCGAGTGGGTGACACCAGGCAGCTTTCACTTCTTACCGGTGCTGTGAAGCCAACAATTAATGCATACTGGTGTTAACTAGTACTTAGGGAATGTACAATTACTTCACGGGCTAAACTGCCCAACTTACTAGAGAGAAATAGGCAGATTTTCTGATAAATTCAAATAGACTAGAACTAACATGGTTTGGAGGAATTTGTAACAGTAGTCATTAGACAACGAAGGTAATCTCTGTGTATTTTGTATAGCAAAGAAAGTTGTTGAGAAAACCATGGATGCAAAATTAGAAGAAATTAGTCTGCAAGAGCATTAAATAACAATGAATTGACAAAACATGAAAATACTTGTTTCAAAATCACCCCGTCGTTTCAAGTATTGTTGTAAATAATGACTTAAGAAAACTCCCTAAGACCTCTTATTCTCTATCTGCTTTCACCAGAAGTAGAATCCATACTACAATTATGCACGTAACCTAAGGTGTTTTCACGTGAGAGAAATCATCTACTGAGCTACATACAGTGGCTTGAAATCAGTTCAGCACCTGAATTCTCCCAATGGGTGTGTTAACAGGAAATTTTAGGAAATAAAGGCTTCCCTTTGTACCTCACTGAGTCCAGGTCTCCGGACACTAAATAAAACACGTGGTTGGTTGGACAGGAGACTGTCAGATAATTGCGGTTCCTTCTTGATGTAATGGGGTTAACAGCACTACCCTGGTAAAGCCCTTTCAGTGTAATTGAAACGTATGAAATGTGGATTTAAGATGATAACTGCTTGTGGTCATTCTGCAGTCTGCCTCGCTGTTTGCAAATTACGGTAACATTTGGTGCAAGTGATGTTGGCAGCCCGTTTAATTTCAGACAGAAAAGTTGTTACTCTCCTATTTCTTTGCTAAACAATTGCATCCTCCTGCTACGGCTGAGTACGGACACATCTGTTCTCTATTTGTAAATTGCCTGGTCTCTGGTCATTCATGACACGCTGATGAAATTTACAGGGAAGACGAGCCAACAGCTATTATTAGTGTTTAGATCTCTTGTTCGCAAACTTTTGTTTTTGCAAATTCTAATGGACAAAGCCCCTAAGCAGTCTGTTATTATTTTGATGTTTAGCTTCGCCAGGCTTAGGACGGAACAAACCTCGATGCCTGAAGCTGCCGCCCGGTGCAGACTCCGGCCCCGCCGCTGCACGGGCGCCAGCCTCAACAGGCGGCCGCTCCCGCCTCCGGGAGAGGGCAGCGGCACGGCCCGCCCGGCCCCGGCCCCGGCCCCAGCGCGGCAGCGCCGCCTTTGTCTCGCCGCCGAGACACCCGGGCTGGGCACCCCGTCCTGCGCCGGCGGAGCCCCGGAGGGAGGAGCGGCAGAACCTCCCGCAGGCCGCGCCGCGGGTCCTTCCCCCGGCCCGCCCCGCTCCGCTCCGCGCCGCACGG
>VZTE01006487.1:323211-429710 GCA_013397775.1 Eulacestoma nigropectus | reverse complement strand
GAGACGGCCGGTGAGTGGCGCCGGGGGCGCGGGGCGGGAGCAGCAGGAGGGCAGCGCGGGCCCCTCGGGGCCCCCCGCCCGAAGGTGGGAAGGGAGCGGGCGGGGGTCCTCCTTTTCCGGTGGAGAATAAAACTCCCGTGTTTGCGCTTGGGCTCTCGATGCTTATTCCGTGCTTCCGACCCTTTCGCTTTCTCTCCTGGCGGGAGCGCTGGTGCTGGTCCCCCAGAGGTGCCGCGGATGCTGCGCCTTGCCCTTTGCAGAGGCCAGCCCAGCCTGGCTCTTGCGGCTGCTCCCGTCCCCCGAAGCCGGTATCGCCTGGGGGCTCGGGAAAACCGGACGCGAAGGGGCTTTTCTCCCTTAAGCACCAACGCCGGTGGTGCTACACAGCCGCCTCTTGACTAGGCAAAACTGAAACTCCCCTCTGCAGCCACTCTGCCGGAGTTGGCTGGCTGGCAGGACTCCAGCAGATGTGTCTTGGAGTAAATATTGTAACTCTTTTTCTCCGGACAACTATCTGTTTGTTTGAGGCTATATTGTTGTAACTCTTCTTGGTGGTTAGAACAGGGAAACCGTTCGTTTAACTGTAAATCCAGACGAGAAGAATATGAGTGTAAAACACCTCCTTAAGTAAGTTGGGCTTTGATCCACAGGTCTTTCCCTATTCTCCTCCCTCCAAAACAAGTCACAGCCTACTTTTGTGTGCACAGACCAAAGCTTTAAAATAATAATAAGTGACAGTACATAAGGCCTTGCAAGTGCAGCTTTGTTTCTAAATGGGAAATTGGAGTACATGGTAATTCTGTGTTAAAGTGATGTGTAGGTATTCTTACCTAGTGTGACCAAGTTGACTGATTCAGAAATGTGGAGTCTCTCTTTGGTGTTGCTGGATTTGAGATTTACAGTGTCACTACCTATTTACATAAGGAAATACATTGGGAGGGCTTCCTGACTCTTACAAACGATACCATTTCTTTAAGAAAATCAATTTAAGAGCTGCTTCTGTCTGGAAAATAGTCCTTGCATGTGTGGTTGCACGGTGTACTCTGCCCTTATTTGAATTATGCTGTGGATGGTAGGAGTTCGGTAAACACAAATGCTTGGGGGTCTTAGGTTTTGTTTTATTTCAGTGTAGTGTAGTGTATGGCCTTTTCTAATGAATATATGGCAGGACCTCACAAGATGGGGGAAAAATGAACTGAACAATAGATCTCAATACTTAAAACATTATGTGGTCTGACATCAATGGGAGATGAGGGCACTCACTGCCTTCCAGAACGGGACCCATGATGGCTTTGTATGGTTAGAGTAATGCTCATTCTTGTCTTGTTGAGAAGATGGATTAATGGTACTGGGCTACCAGCACTCTCCAGCCTTAAAATCAAAGGTGTAAAACACGAATAGTAGAAAAAAATGAGGTAGATGTTGGATGTAATAATAATCTTCGTTTTTAAAATGCAAGTTGAAATTGAGGAATGTCTCACAACACCGAGTTCTTCAGGGAAAAGTAGTTTGATTGGCAAAGTGAGCTATATCCTCTTTGACTGACTGTGTTCAGGAGGCTAATCTGAGTTAAACTGGCATCTGTGTGGGGAAGGATGTTTCTCTTATGTGATGGGTTTTAAAATGCTAATGCTTTTGTTTATCAGTGGTAATAAAGAGCTAGCTTTGAGAGTTATGGATTTGTTTTCCTTGTGATAAACATGTTTAAAAATTAGTTCACAGGAGATTGCTGACAATGAGCTTAATTAAGAATAAACCATAAAAAGGTAATGGACCTGAGCCTTCAAATACTGTTATACATATATATTCCAGCATTACTCCCCTAAAGAGGTGTTACAGTAATTAGTCATGAAACTGCTTGTGTGCCCACTGAAAGCCTCTGGTAATTCCTGGTCTTTGTGTGAGTTTGTCCTGGATGTGGTATACAAAGAGTTAATGTGTGAGGGTAACTGTGGTAGAAAGGTTCTTGTTTGAACATGTATTCAGCTATTTTTTTCTAATCAGTTTTATTCTAATGTCTCCCTGGAGGAAGTTTGACCACCCCTCTGCTCTTCTCGTGCCATTTGGGAGTTTTACTCCTTTTCACTAGAGATACTGTAGGTGGATGAGTCAAGTCACTTTTTGTTTTTTGGGTCTAGTAGTAGGATGTAAATGGGGCAGTGAGAAGTGTAGGATTCTGTATTTAAAATACCGAAGTGAAATAGTCCATGTTGTGTAAAATGCCTTTTTGCTTAAAAGCAAAAAATATATATCTTAAACATCCCTTTAAATGAACCTATAGAGTTGAATAAGTTTTTTATATTGCCATTAGCATATGTAAAAATGTTAGTTTACAGTGGTGCACTTAATTTTAGTATTGTTTTGAAGAGGAGGCTGATAAAGTGCACATCCCCTGAATGCTTGTTGGAGATGAAAATTATTTATAATCAAAAATGTCTTGTAGTGGTGTTTCCTGATTTCTTTTTTTCCAGTGTGCTGCTGTTGTGAGCGACGTGAGAAGGTAATTCAGCAACATAATTTTGTTCAAAGTTTCAGAAATCATCATACAGACCACTCACTACAGTAGATTGAGTGTTTCTTCGTCCATCTTAATGTGTGCAACATGTACCATTACTTAGTGTTTTCTTCCTTCTCAGTTTAAATATTGCCTCCTTTTGTACTTTAAAGGCGATATGTGAACTCTGATGGAAACTTAGGTTGTTATTTATACCAGCAGTTCTTGTGACTGGCTGGACAATGTAGAGCTGACACTTTTATAAGTATTTATCTGTGCCACACGGAGGGAAGTAAACAGCTGGTCAGACTGCTCAAGAGAAATAAGTGGGGTCCTGGAGGCTGCTGAAAGATTTTTTCATTCTGTCTCTACTTTACAAAGAGCTTTTTTATTTTTATAGAGTTTCCCCCATTCAGTCACCATTTAAATGCGTTTGTCTTCTATAGGGGCTTCTAATTGCTGATTTTACATCTAAAACTGCGTAGTTTCTCCACTAAAATTTATGTTTTTTAAGTTTTCTCAAATTAAAAGCAAAGCATAGTATGCCCAACAATGTTAGTTAAAACTGAGTGCAAAATCAAACAGGAAATTACCTTCTGTAAAGCAGAAACTAAACCAAATGGGGTTTTCTGTTTCATTTAATTGTGTTTGGAAACTTTAGTTCTTCCTTGAGTAAAACCTTTGATTACTACATTGCACTTCTTTGTAAACATTTGTGAGAAATTGGCTCTGCCCATTTGAGAGTGGTTGCTTGGCTGGTTTAAAATCTCCTAGTATTTTGTGCATGGATGAATTCTTTAAGTACTGTGCTAAGTATTTTTGTATATTGGCTTGGGGGTGAACTGATAGATTACCATTAAATACTTGATTTGGCAAATGACCTCCATCATGCTTCTGGGAAATCCTTATCCTGATGGAATTACGTATCCTTTCTAATGTGAAAATAAATTATTTCTGAGCATTCAGTTGTCTGTTAGGTATCTTGATAACCAGAAAATGCTTCATTCTTACTATTGCTTTAATGTGAATTTTGTGTCATAAAAAGTGTCCATAACAATAGTGCAGTGTAAGATAATTCATTGTGACAAGTGCTATTAAGATGTATTTTCTTTAAATGTAATTAAAAGACCAGAATGGAAATCTGAGGAAGCTATGTAGTCTTCTGATTGCTTCAGATAACGTAGAGCTTTGTACTTATATTTTTGTTATACTGAAAAGGTGGGAAAAAGGCAGGTTTGGTTGTTGAGCTTGGAATTTGTTTTCCAGATGAACTTGTGGGGTTACAGGAGTGCATTTTATCTTGAAACTGAGTAGATTGCTGAACTCAAAAGCTTCATTACAGCTTGCACAGTTAATAAAATTTTGGGTTCACAGTTTCCTTTTGTATTAGCAATTGGTCTTCTGTACCCCTCCAGCTGCAGTCAGTGAGCGTGTGTTAGGCTTTAGAGGTGTTTACTTTAACAGTTTCAAGATGGGAATTTAGGTTTTAGAACTCAAAATTGATTGCATATTTTAAAAGATCTTTAAAGGGGCAAGGAAGAAAAGATGGTTGTAGATTGACTTTGAAAGTTTTTCTTCTATTACTTATTAAGACTTATTTTTTCTAACTGTGTTTGGTCAGACATCAAGTGTTAATTTTCAGTCAAAAAGTAAATGTGGGCATGTTTAAGAGTAGGAAAAGTTCCAGCTTTTTCCTCTTTTTCGAGAGATTATCTCAACTTCCTCTTTCTGCTTTGTATATAAAAAAATGGAGCGAGTTGTTTCAGACAATATGGGATTTGAAGTCACAAAGTTTACTTTTAAATATTTCAAAGTCTTTCAGCGTATTTAAAATGAAACACAGAAGGCGAACTCTAGAAGTATGAATTTAGGAGATGGACAGCTGAGACCCATTTCTCTGGCAGCATCACAGGAGACCCACAGGAAATGCAGTAATTCCAGAGTTGACCTTGAAGAGCTGGAAGCATGACTGCTTGGACCTGGTGCTGGGACCTCCTCATTTTATCTCTTCTTTCCCATCCCTCACAAAGTCTTGACTGATCCCCACAAAACATTGGCTGGTGACTGGTGAAAGGAGCAGAAATGAGAATTTGTGCTTGTGAAGAGCTCAGAGACTGTCTGGAGGAAGGATGTGAGGTGAGGAGGAGGGATGTGCTCTCCTGTAGGAGCAAGGCAGAAGAAAGGGCAGCTCAGGAGGCTTGGGGGTGAGGAAAAGGGAGAAGACAGTACAAGTGCTTGGAGATGAGAATTAGTGCTGTAACTGTGCATTCTCTGGGAAAGGAGAGAGGGGAGAATGAGAAATTGTAAAAGCATGATTTACTGACTCAAGGACTGAACTGACAATTTTGCAATTAAGTACAGTTTACACTCCCTTCTGTCACTGGAAATTGAAGAGTGGGAGAAGTAGAGCAGTATGTCTGGGTTTTTCCAGACCTGTTATTAGTTCCCAGGGTAGCTACGCAAGCCTTGTTGCAGGCTTTCCTAAGTCGTGCTGATGAAAAAGCAGGCAGCGTTCAGAAGTCACCTTTGGAGAAGTGCAGCTCTTCAGCAGTGCTGAGCAGTAATTAAACTCGATAAAATACCCAGCAGTAGTTTAGCAGTACCTGTGTCTTCTGATGATCTCAAATTTTTGGTATCTTTTGGAATTGCCAGGCTGAAAAAATGCAGGAAGATTCTGGCAAGTGTCCAGGTGGGTATTCCCAATGAAATGTCTAATAGTAGTAAGTTCATGGAAGGAGGCTCTCAATTCCAAAGAAGGAAATGCATGTTTTAGTAGTTCATAAATCCCAAGGGTGGTAGTTCTCAATTACATTTTTGCTGTGCTCAGGGAGGGGGTGGAAAGAAAGCTGGCCGCAGTAAACTCCCAGGGACATTGTTTTCATCAGAGTAAAGGGAATAATAACTATTTTTGTGGTATTGGTGCATCCAGCTATCAAGTTGCTTTGGACACACAGAGGACTTGGTGTCTTACAAAATTAGACATGATCACTAAGGAAAGCCAACAGCTTTCTGTAACTTGCTCCTGACTTGTTAAAACTTACAGATTGCCTGTCTCAGAGGTTTCAGATCTTTAGCTTGTTTTAACTACCGTTCTCAGTCTCACTGTTCTCTTGCAGCTGTAACCAGTCCTGGTTTGTCTGATTTTTTTGGGCCCCTTGTCTAGCTAGTGAAAACCAAGCCACTGCATAGACAGTGACTTTGGGCTTTCCAGTTCTCTCAGCAGTCTGTAATTTGAGCTAAGTTTTTTGGTTGGTGTTTTTTTGGTTTTTTTTTGGGTTTTTTTTTTCCCATTTGCTGCTTGCTTTTGCCACTTTCTGGGGTTTTTTACCTTCATTTCTTTACTTTTGCTTTTTAGTTTTCCTTGCTCCTGTTAATTGTTATGTTAATATTATTTCCTAGCATTAAAATTCTTATTCAAAACTCCAGTCGTTAGAAAGTTATCAGTAAGTCTTGATAAATTGCTTGTAACAATTCCTTACACTGTAAAATCCCAAGGACAGAAGTTTCATCTTTCAGAGCTGTTCAGTGCTGTCCTGGTTTTGACTGGGGTTAAACCATGATAAGTCACCAGCGCATTTTGGGTGTTAGTGTGAAACAATTAGTTCCTGTTGTGGGTTTTTTTCATAAGAAGAATCTTAAAATGCTGTACATATAATAATGTTAAAACATTTCTTCATGTAAACTGTTCATAGTATTGATGGAGACAGAAAAACATGTTAGTGCATATAACTTCTTGTGAAAAGAGCTGCACTAATGAAGTTGAGACATCTAGGCTACTGAATTATATTGAGTAGTCTGTGGTGAAGCATTATTTTTGACCTTCAAGATGCAAGTCATTGGCTGCTTTTTTGTGAATGGTGGCAATTTAGAACTGAGTCATTCTGATGCAGGAGCTGGCAGGGTTGCAGTGCCTGAGCTTTGGCTTGAGGCTAACAATGCTTTTCTAATAGAAGCATACAAGAAGGATGCTGTCCTCTCAAGAGACCTGTCTTGAAGTTGGAGCCTGGCTCTTCCAAAAGGGCCATTTTTTTGAGTTTTCAGTGATACTCTGGTATATTAATTCTTGTCCATGGAAGACAGAATTACTAAAATATTGAAGGAGATCCATAGTGCTATTACTTAGAAACCAATTCAAAATAGCCAGTGCGCAATGTGTGGTGTGCAGTAGGTGTATTCATATGTTTGTCACAGGTTGTGGTGCACTAGCACGTGTGTTGATGATGATGGGGTAATACCAGCATCCGCTCCTGTTGCAGCTAACAAATAAGGTTAACTCTGGGAACTCCTGTTGTCGGATGTTGTGCAAGAGAGACTGATCTTCACAGGGCACCCTTTCCAGGATTCAGAAGCTGGCGATAGTGAGAATTGATGGCCCTTGAAGCTGACAGAAGCACTTGGCTGCTTGGGGTGAACACTGAAGGATATTTTTCTTGACAGTGTATGATTACTGGGCGGTACAGAACAACATACTACGACTGGAAGACCCTTCTTACCCAAACTGGTGACAGAAGAAGTTAAGGGCAGCATATTTTATATATATGTATACACCACCTTCTTCCTCACAGCTTCCAAAACCTCTAATTTCGCAGTTCATGAGTTGGGGTGCTCAGCAGTTTGCTTGTTCACAGCATTAATATGTTTGTTCTGGAGAGCTGCTCTTTGTATTTTAGAAAATCTTAATTTTTTTTTCTAGTTGTCTGATGAAGGAATTGTATTTTAAATAGGCTGTATCATCCTGATTAAGATTTCCAGACATGCAACTGACCTGCAGCTGGAGACAGAAAGCAAGTGAGAATGTAAAACCATTAAGTATTTCAGCTGGAGAGTTGAGGGGTTGGTTTTTTGCAGACTTTTTATATAGTTGGCAATTTATTATGTATTGGATGATAAACCAAAAAACTTCTTCCCCACCTCTAAACCCTCAAAGCCAATGTTCTTTAAACTTACTTCTAAATTAGCTTTCCTGAAAATCCAGTTGGGAGCATTCACACTTAAAATTATTAGTGCCTTGTGATAACTTTATTGCCTCTTGTTCCTCATCTCCTTTCGCTTTGGCTTTTTATTCTACCTGCACCTAATTGCTGATTCACGAACGTGTTTATTATTCATGTACTTACCTTCCAGCATGTGAGCAATCCCCGTTTATATGTATCAGGTTGGGCATGTGCAAATGTTGGCAGAATCCAGGCCTTGCATACTAAGCTCTCTGGGTTGAACAATGTCATCAGTAAAGTACCTCTTGTACCTCAGAAAGCGAGGCTGATGGTTGTTTGCTGCTCAGTAGTGCTCGAAATGGAGTTTGTGTGGGAAAAGATAGCGGTGGTGTAGGAAGAAAGGTATTTTCCTTGAGGATGGATGTAAAATGTACTTGGAATTGTGAACGCACCTGGTGTAAGTGAATTATCTTCTTTTAATGTTGGTGCACCAAAATCCCTTTTCAAGTATATTCTCTTTTTGTGAGACAGACCAGCTGACAAGTATAAGTACGGTTTTCTGTAGAAGAATCAGAACTTTTGGGTTGGCGAAATTAGGCTGGTGTAGAAAATATCCTTATCAAAATTACCAAACACTGCTGCCTAAGTTGTTACAAAGACGTTTGTGGGGTTTTTAAATAAGCGTCAAACTATATTTATCTTCTTTATTGTTTCTGTTTCTTGTTGGTATTTGGTTTTCTTGTGGATAGCTTTCTTCTCTTGCATGCTTTTGTGGAAAAATCATTGTTGGGGGAATTCTGAGACCTGAGTAACCACGCGATCTTGCTCTTTTTGGAGCACTTACATAATCTTAGTTTGCCTTCCACAGTTATGATCCTCTTGCAGAAGGAGGGGTTGATTGAGTTGTTGGGAGTTCTTCATCTAGCAGTTGACAGAAGATTGACAAATGTTGTTTTAATGACTTCTTTCAGGATATCTTGTTATTCAGTTTTAAAGTTCTCTTAAACACTTCATGCATAATCTTGTGAACACTTGCAGTGATTTTTAAGAAGGTCTAATTCGCATTTAGGTCATGATGATGTGTTTTTCAGGTGGTGAGCAAGTATGTGGTTAATGGTGGTGAAATCAGGTTATCTAAAGGTTTTATTTGAGGCTAAATGCATCAGCACAACGAAAATACTCAGTTATTAACTTCACTTCTCGATATTTAAAGTAGTCATGAATTTCCAGTCTGGTTTTTCCTTTCTGAACACTTTTATGAGAGAGAGCGATGTTATTTGAGAGTTTGCTTAAGCTTTAATTGAATGTTGGGTGTGTTTTTGCTCTTTCAGTTTAAAGACCGTTTGACTTAAGTAGGTGTGGTTAAAAATAATATAAAATGCTAAGGTCTTCAAGAAAAACAAAACAAACAAACAAGTCCCCAACAAACAAAAAGTCTTAACAGACTTCCCTTTGTAATTGATCAACTGGTTTGTTATTGCCATCAGTTGCTCCACCATGTATTTCTGGTGTAGGGCTAGACTCTGAACAAACTCTGTAGATGTACCTGAATTTTAGAGTAGTAAAACCACAAAAAGTGGTACTAAACCCTCTCAAGATCACAAAAGAGGTATTCTCAAGAGGGAATTCACTTTCAATTATATTATTTTCACCTTGAGGTAGTGGTATTTTTTCCCCTCTTTTAATAGAAGGGTGTACTAAAAATCTAACCTACTTGCAATCCCTTTTCTGCTTTCTGTGGCAGTGAATCTTAGGATGCTCAGGCTGCCTATTTTCACCTCTCTATTTAGATATGCTGCCACAGCTTTCCTTTGCTGCTCTGACAGTGCACAAGCAGTCTTCGCTTTTTTTGCTGGAGAAATTTAAGGTTTTGAGGGTTCTAGTTACCTTTAGAGCATATTAGGAAAGGACACTTTCTGTAAGATGCATTGACTACTTTTGGTTAAGGTTCTGATTAGTTTGCCTTAATGGGTTAACCCTTGCCTCCCTCCCTATTGAGTAACCCCAAGGCTGACTTAGGTATAAGACTTCAGACATGAACTTTAAGAGATATATAGTAAGATATTTTTCTAAATTGCTGGCCTTGAAAATGTGTAGGCCGGCACTTAAAGGTATGCTGTATTTCAGATATATTCATTTGTTATCCTGGTTCATGAACCTTTCTTATTTTCCTGGCACCTTTGAGGTGATGGGGATTATTTCGAGGGCTGCATTGCTACAAGTGTCAGAGCAGTGTTTTGGCTGAGCAGAAGGTTCCTTGATAACACTGAGAAGTAGTTTCAGATACTAAGGTCAGAGATACTTTCTGTCTCGGGATTTTAGGACTTGGTAGGATGTCAGGAGTGTTGGTATTAATATGAAAATCAGTAAAAACATACAAGAAGATCTTGTCTGTCAAGGCCGGTGGCAGTCCTGTTCTGTACAACACTGTTTGCCTGAAACCTGTGTGTAGTGTGTGCTGGACTGGAAGAAAACACAATGTGTAAATGCTGAGCTGTTTTTCTATCTCTGGCTGAGATGATCTTCAGTGATATGCTGTGCATACATGACTTGCATAAAATTTCATTTGTCAGGGAGTATCTCATTATGTTGTCTAGAATGTCAAATCTCAATTTAAATTTAGAGCCAACTATAGCAAATTTTCTAAATGCTGAAAAATGCCAAGTTGTTAGTATGGTTTTGATACTGAGCTTGTCTTTTGAGACGCGTGATTTCTTCCATACTGGTGATAAGCAGAAGGTAAAGGCAGACTGGTGGAACTGGGAGGATTGCAGTGTAGCTATTGCCTGGCTACAGTGATGAGCACTTTGCTGCGCTCTACTCTCTTGTAAGGAATTTCAGGGTGCTACACTGTGTATTGCTCAGCATCTCTGGAAAGTTCTTTTTCTTCTGCAAGTGTGCATTGCAACAATACAGTGTGGAGTTTATTGGTTTTGCCCTGTATCTGTTTGGCTTTCTCACAGGCACATGGGCCAGATCCTATCTGAGGGTTGTAGAAGCTGATGGAGGAAATCCACATAAAAAGTTCTGTGAATTCATCTCATCAAATGCATTGTATGTGTACATTTGTGCATGGAAATTTTTGATACATGCTTCTTTTGTAATGAGAAATAATTTTAAAAAATATATATATTGAACACAGATAAGACTTTTAAAGACTAGTTTTCTCTTATCAAAATATTTTGGCTTGTTCCTACAATGCACCCCAAAATTAAGGCTTTGTTGAAGTTGCACAGATTTTTGTTACCGTGTAAGATGCAAATGCACAGCAATAGCTTAAACCATTTTATTGTGCATTGTGGTGAAGTAATAGCTTTTGGGAGATAATAAATGTTTAGAATAATTCTCACTTACAACAGTGAGAGGAGGTGAGTTTGGATCACTGAGGCTGTAGGATTTCTGACCTTACGGATTAGATCATGAGGCCTTGGCTTTGATTTAATTCTCAGTAGTGTCTAATGTAGATATATCACATAAAATGCAGATACTGTTTCAGAAAATAATCAAAAGTGTACTTCATTTTCTTAGTTTCAGCAGAACATTGTTAGCTTATGGAGTGGAGTCTCATTTGGCTGGCTAATCTGTCTTCTCCATTTTGTGCTGTCCTCATGTGTTTTTCAGTTCTCATGTGTTGTATTGTGAAGACAGGCTTCTCGGCTTTCCCGCTGCGTACTCAGTGTCTGTTCATGATGGTTGTGGTAGGGCACCTGTTATGTCTATGTTGTTTACATGCTTTGTAGAAGATAAATATATAAGAAAGAGCTTAACAGGACAAATAACTCTGTCTGACAAATAACAAATACCTTAAGAGAGATCCTTATGCTAAGCACAGCTTTTTCAGTGCAACTCAAAAGTTATAATTTTCTGTAAATTACATAAATTTTGATTTGAAGAAATTACATAAAACACAAATTTCTGATGTTCATGTTATAAACTTATTTTGGTTAACGAAGTTGTCCTGAACATTTATAAATAAAGGTAATAAATGGTGTGGCATGTTGGGAAGGGGAAATGAATCGTCTGTGTTTGATGATTGGATTGCAGGGTACACCAGTGGCTAGGCATTTCCTGAAAGGTTTTTTGAAAGTTCTTGAAGAAATAAAATTTTTCTTGAGTTCTCTTGTTAGACTGGATAGAAGTGAATTATGGAAGTTAGTCTTTCTGCTCCAACAGTTTTTTGGTGTTGTGTGGGTGTTTTAATAAGTGCGTCTTAAATATGTATATCTGCAACATTCTGAATGTAAAATTTGGGTTCAACAAAATGTTTATTCCTATCACAGATCTTGCTGAACTTACAGGGTTTTTTCAGTCTTTTTTAAAACACTTCAAAGAAAATACTTTATGGCGCTTTTTTGTCTTAATTTTATATCAGCCTCAAGAAATTTACAGACATCTTCCTAAGCAGGAATTACCCAAAGATTAGTTTTCGTTAAGCATAGATTCATTATCGTAATGAAAACAATGAAATATGTATAATTCTCCCTGTAACTTTTTTTCAGATCAAGATTAGGATTTAAATAAAGTAATGTGGAGTCTTAGAAGGTTTCGTTCTGTACACACTACAAGGTATAGTGTGTATCTGTAGTTTTGTCCAGAAGTGGCATCGTGGGGAAGAGGTGCCATTCTGAGTCTTCCAAACAGCTCTAGGTCTGTGTTCATTAAGAGCTTCATTAAGAGTGAACCTGCTAATGCTTAAGCTAAAAATGCTCATTTCATCTTAGTATAGAAACCAGTTTCAGCTTCAAGTAATGCTCTTTAAAAATGTCACTTCAGAGAGAAGCTTTCTTTGCCAGCTGGCTTCTGATGATTTTTTTTTAGCCATTTTGTGGATCTGTAAGCTGAACATCCAGTATTACTGATGGTAATTGCTCTGCATTAGTTTCCTAGGGCAAAAGTAAGGGATAAACGTCATGGAGGTAAGTGTGAGAATGTTGTTAGTGGAATGATCCTCTAAAGGACTTGAGGACTTCTGCCATGGAGAAGAGAGAAAGGATGTGTATTCAGAGCAGGATGTGAATAATGCATTGTTAATGAAGTATGAAGCGATGGATCGCGGGGACTGATTTCATGATGGAAATCAGTTGGAGTTCTCTGAGGGGGAAAAATGTATCATAGGCAATTATATGTGCTTGCTTAAGCCTTGAGTTTGTTGGCAGACCTAAGTGACCTTTCATATGCTCAGGTTGGGGTGGGATTTAAGTGTTTTCAACTTGCCTTGCAAATCAGGTGTTCTGTGAGCTTGGGGTCAGAGGGGAGCACACCGGCCAGCCTGGGCTCGGGGTCTCTCAGCTTTGTGGCGTGGGTGGAGTGATGAGCAGCTTTCTAGAGGTTTAAGGCTGAGATGTGGAGAGGGTGACTGAGAGAAGTGAGAGCAAACTTGCTGAACTTCCTCTGCCAGGGTGACTGTGAGCTTTTCCTGGTTGCTTTGATACAAAGTCAGTTAAGATAGCTGAGACTGTCCTCACTAAAAGTTTGAGTTTGCACAAAGAATTCCCTGCTGCACATAATAAATGTTTAAAAAAGCTTGTTACTTACCAGTACTGTTACAGCTCCCACTCTAGTAAAGTACATCTGGTTTTGGCATATCATTTTGAACATAAAGGCCGGGATGTTTATTGTCCAGGTCTTTGGCATGGTCAGATAGGCAGTGATCTATAATTAAAAATGTGCATGATACCCTTAACTCTTGTGTTCTTAAATTTCTCAGCTCATGACCCTAGACTTAAGAGTTTGAGTCTGAATGTTTTACCATTCCATCCCTATTTTATGTCTATTTTGTGATTCCTTTTTCGACTTCTGTGTAAAACTCCTAAAGAAAACCCTTTGCAGTGCATGGGAGGTGTAGCTGATTTCCCCAGCTTGGGTGGGATAACTGGTAAAGTGGTTGATGCAAATTTAATCTTTGCTGCTGCCTTCAGATAAGCAAAAGCCTCATGTATGATGGTGGGATGTGAATTGACTGCATTATATGAAGATAAAATATTCTTTTTTTGCTATGCTTAAATGCTACTTGCAGATCTTAAATGGAAACATAATAACATTTAAAATGTGCAATCTTAGTACTGTTTTCAGACACTAAGCAGAAACTGTTCATAGGTTTGTGGTTAGTGGAAAATGCCAAACTACATGTCTTGTGCCTTGCTATTGGATATTCCTCTTCAATACTCTTGCTGTAAGAAATTATAGAAGTATAGTTGAGTTCTAGTTGCTATACCATGTTTAGATGTAGGATTACCAAATTCATGTGAACAGTTGATTCTTAGATATTTTTGTCTCTTATCTCAAAATTGACAATAGTTGTGAATTTCCATGAATGCATGATTTTTAGTGACATTGATGAGTCGAAGACTTGTGGAGAGGGTTTCCATCATTTGGAGGAAAGTAAGATGTGCAGGCAAACACCATGGCAGAGCAGAACATATGTTACAAAACGAGAAATGATGTGCCAAGGTACAACTTTTTATTTTTTTTTAAATTTAGGTTCAAAATTATGTGTTTTCATCAGTTAATCTCACTTTACATGTTCAGAATGGTGGTAAAATAAAGTTTTACAGTTGGAGAGGTGAGGTCTGAAGCAGAGAAGGGAGGAGTTGATCCTGAAGGACGGAAATGAAACTGGGTGTGCAATACCTACTCCAGCACTCTGTGAGACAGTGCAGCCTGCAGAAATAAGGACCAGTTGTAATTTTTTTCAAAATTAGTGCCTTAAAGTATACAATGCAAGCTCAAGCTAATATAAAAGTGCTGTGACTATATCACAGTAGCTGTGTCTTCCTGGTATATTTTGACAAAAATAGCCTACCGCCCCGTACAGAGTAGAAATACAGGAAAGCCTGCAGCCTCTCCCAGTGGCTTACTGCTGATGGACTTTGTAATTACATCTGTCTATCTCCATCTGCAGCCTGCTCAGCTAGAGGCTGGATTTAAGGTTAATTGTGTGATGGAGGATCCTGGCTTACAGCTATATCTTAATTAGAATTCACAATCCTCTTTACATAAAAATATCTGAAAACTCTTTTAGAAAAGAACACTGATTATAGGGCAAATGAAAAGATTTTGATATTTCTTTTTTCATAATTTGTGAATAACATAAGTATATATAAATATATTCCCATGCCATCTGGTTTATTTCTCTGTTCATCTTACTCTTGGCTTCTGTCATCTTGCTTATTGCTCTTTGGCTTTTTAATTAGAAGGAAAAAGCAGTAGAAATTACTTTTGTGATCACAGTAACATTTCAAAGGTTATTGAATGCTATGAAAAATAGTGCTGTTCTATGTTTTGAGATTTACTGCTATTGAACTTAGCTCTGACATGAATGTACTAAATCCCTTTGAATTGGGTGTGTAATATTCTAATTAGTGTAATCAATAAAATTTTATTCTGTAAAATAGAATGTTTTTCAGAAATACATGTTTCAGTTCTTGAACTACCATATGGAGATCGAACTATCCATGGTAAGGTTGTTACATTTAATTCTTAAGTTCTGGTGGTGTCCCGACTGAAGTAGATCTGTTCCTAGAAGTTGTGGTTTGGGAGTATTTAATGAAATGTGCAGGAGTTAACAATTACGACATTCTGGGAACTCTCAGGATGCATTTTGGTGAAAACTGGTAAAGAAATTCTGTCTGTTCCAAAAAGCTGTGTAAGACGAGAAAAAGAAGGGAAATGTTTCATTTTGATTAATTCATGTCAAGTGCTACAATGTAACTTTGGTGTTGGATTTTTTTGTTTGTTTGCTTTGGTTTTTTTAACTTGTAAAAACAGTGGTTTGGTCCCAAGAGATTTTTTCTTCAGATGAAGTGAGTTTCAATAAGATAACCTCTTAGGTCTTAAAAAAAAAAGAGGGGGAAGAAAAAAAAAAAGGAGGAAGTCCCAAAGACCTTCCTCAAACAGCATCGCTTGAAAGACTCAGTTCAGTTTAACAAGGTGCGTAAGCATATGCTCCTCTTCAGCAAGAGAACACTTTGTCTCTTGGGTTGTATTCAGATATTGCTGCTTACATGAGTTACGATGATTAAGTATGACCTCAATGTTGTTAAACCAGTGCCTGAGTTCCTGATACGATAATTTGCAAACAAAATTGGCTTTCTCATAGTGTCAGTTGCATTCCAGTTTGGCAGCATTTGAAAGTTAAATGCCTTGTCTTGGTGCTTCCTTGCTGCTGTTGAATATGAATTCCTACAGGGGAATCATCTGAAATATGAAAGAAGATGCTGGACTGAAGCAAAAGCATCAAGATATTTTTCAAACCTCAGGATTTCAGTGTTTTTATTTGAAACTTCTATTAAGCACCTGAATCATGGAATAATAATTTTTAAGAGCCTTTGAAAATCAGGAAGATGAAGTTTTTTACCCCAGACATAATGTATTTTGAAAATTCAAAAATATGCAGATTTGTATGCCAGTTGTGGTCACTGTGAATCCCCAAGTACAGGATTGCATGAAGGTCTGCCACAAGGCTGTGTAACTGTTCAGAGGACCTGACTCGAGCTAATCTCTGATTAGCAAGTGATCTTTAGCCTTACTGCTGGAGCTGTACTAAGAGTGAAGAAGAAAGAAATCTGTTCTGATATTTTTATTACTGAATCATCTAAGAACTTCTTCTCTTTATGTGATTAAATGACTGGTATGGTATAGAGGTGTTGTGATCTTAGCCCAATTTTTTCTTGCTTCAGGTCTGTCTTTATTAGTTTGGGATGCACATTTGGAACTGGTGGTTAAATGAGGAGAGTTGTGTCTTGAGGAGCAGCAGAACTGAGAGAGGAAATGGTCCTGTGACAGCACCTTGGGATTGAGGTGGTGAGAAGGGCAGCGCTGTGTGGTGCGATAGATGGTGTTGATGCTGGCTGGTAGTGTCTTCAACGGAGGGCAAAACACATCTGGGCTTCTTTGTAAGGAGGTATCTTTTGAATTTATGCTTACACCATATGTACAGAATTGACAAGCCTGACTTTGTGCTGGAGTGTTGTACCTTATTGCTGCGGCTTGAGTGTCTGGCAATAGGATGTGATTGTTGTCCTTGCTAATTACTCTGCAGCTGTTCCCTCCTTTCCTCCTCAGTGTCTTGGTTAAGTTGGTTACATGGTTCTTTAAGAGGAGGTAACACAGTATCTATCCTTTGCAAACGAAAATTGTTGTACATATGTTTAAGCTCCTTAGCTCATCTCAGGAGTTGCACTTTAATTTTGCAGTAAACTTTATACAGAAAAAAAAGCAAAGCAGTGTTGCAGTCACTTCCTAGATCTGGGGTCAGCCCGAAGGCTGGTTGCGCAAAGCCAGTAATACTGCTTTATAAAGGGGTTGTACTGCAGCGCTAAAATTCATCCGTGAGTGACCTCTTGGAACTCTGTAACTCTACACCCACACATCCTAATTGTCTGCTTGGGTCACAGCCAGCCTTTGATGTCCCACAGACCACGGCAGGGTACTGGGCCAACTGGTTCAGCTGCCGCCTGCTGCTGCCTTGGAACAACAGCCCTTTGTTGTGCCCGGGCTGTTGCGCTGCTTAAGGACCGCGAGAGCCGCCGGTTGCCCTGCGCGGCACCAGAGCCGGCACTCTGGGTTACCCTTCCACTAGTAGCACAAAGTACAGGCAATATTTGCAGGGTGCTCTGTTTGGTTTTGGCTGGGAAGGTGTCTGATCCGGGCTCTATGCACAGTCTGTAGTGCCTGAAATGTGGCAGTAGTTTCTGGGTGAGTTAGCAGACAGGCTTTTCAGTCTGTGTTATTGCAGGAAATCTGCTTATGTTTTAGTTTATACCAGTGGTGTTTCTTGTAAAAGCTTACTAGAAAGTGGTTTGGGTTTGCTTGGTTAGTTAGTTGGGGTGGGATTTTTGTAATTTGTTTGTTTCTTTCTTTGGGGGGTTTTGTGGGGGTTTTTTGTTTGTGTTGTTTGTGGGTTTTTTTACTGCTTCTCTTCAGCCACTCTTGGCCAAAGGCTTCTGCTCATTTATAGTTAAAACTAATACTGGAATGTCTTCTCCAGACCTGTGTTGATAAATGTTCTGTTATTGAGAATAAAATTTTAAACAGAAAAATGTTGATAAATGCACACTGTCTTATGATTCCAAGTGTTTGGAAAACCAAAAATCTGTGTGGTTACAGAGATGTTGCTTTAGAAGAATATTGCCATGACAGGAAGCACATGAAGAATTTTGAACCTGTATCTAAACTGATTGGTATGCAAGACGTGAATTTGTGTTTCATTTATTCAGACGCTGCTCTTAGGATTGTTAGTGCTGATTTTATGACTTCTTGCTGCTTTAGTATAAGGTCATGCTGCAGCTTGACTAGCAGTGTTCCAGTAATACTTGATTGTTGAGCATACAGAACTATAATTTCTTTAGCCCCCCCACACCAAGCCTTAGCTTGTATTTTTAAATCACAGAGTCTGAGCTCAATTGTTTGATCATAGGCATAGAATATATGTTGGTATATATACAGTGCTTGGCAAAAGTAATATGGTTGCTTGTAATAACGTTTCCGGTGTGCTTTCTTTGATAATTTCTTATTCTGACTTTTTGTTTTCAAGCTTGCATTAACTTAAGCTTAAGGCTTATTTCGTTTTATGAGTACTTGCTTGCTGATCTCATTCATCCCAAAAGCAAGGCTAAAGAGGGCAACAAATACAATTATAGCTATAACGTAGCAGAAATAAGGAAAATGAAGTGTTATGCAGGCAGCACCTGAAACCAGGTGATAATGACTATGGTTATTAAGCAAACTTGTCTGTCTTTAATCAGAGACCTGTTTGTGGAACATGGACTTGATGAGGAAGACAATAACAACGTGATAATAACAAAGCTTAGTTGGGTTGGGAGGATTTGGGAGCAGCTTATATGAGATACTGTCTGTACAATCAACTTGTAATCGTTGGAGTTAAGAAGGAAGATGAGTTGGAAGAGAGCAGAAGCAGAAATGCATTACTGTAAAGCTTCACTGAAAGGTATTGTGAAGTTAAATGATTGTGTTGGTGTTGAGTATCTTTATGGGCTCTTTGTCAGTATTCCTTTGGCTTTCTGCTTGGTTTTGGAAAGGAAATGGTTAAAGGTTGTGAGAAATTTTGAGTAATATTTCTTTTTCCTTTTGTAATTCCTTTATGTTACTATTCTCCTTTTCTGAGGGATTCAATTTTTGATAGCGTTGATCTGTGGTTAGATGAACAGTAGATAGATTTATTTCAGCCATTCTTTGCAGTAAGTTGGGTGTAAAATACAGCAAATTGCTGTTTACAAGCAGAAACTAATTGAAATAAATTGCCAAAATTCCTTTAAAGAAGGAAGAACATTTTGACTGGCTAAGTTGAATGTTCAATCCAACCATTACTTTATAAGGTTCATGCTAAGAATTGTGCAGCATGAAGAAGTGAAACATTCTGAGGCCAAAATCAGAGTTTTCTAGTGGTTTGATTGTGGTAGTGTCATAACCTACTTCCCTCTTTCAGTGTTCGGCAGCAGGTGAAGCTCTTCAGCTGAAGTCCCAACAACCTGGGCTTCCTTTGTTTTTGTGGAGACTGATTAAAAGCAAAATGTGGGGGAAGAGAATTCTTTTTTCCTCCCAAAATAAGTATTTGTATCGTTGTTGTGTTCATCCCATCCCCAACCCAGGATGTATGTTCTACAGGCGTATATGTGCTGTGAAGTAATTTCTCCTTGAACTACATTACCTTTTTAGTTGTGTATAGAACCTGTAGCAGTTGGATAGCTTTTCAGGTGTTATGTTGGTTCCTAGGCAGTCAGCTTTTCTAGAGACAAACTGCTAAGTGATTTCTGGTAACAGGTTGCCAATAGCTGAAATGGCATGTCAAAAAAATTTCAAGCATGTCACTGGTCTACGTATGTGTCATACAGAATTTGATAGAAAGGAAAGGTTCTTCTGAGTGTGATGTTGAAGTCCTGAATGTGCAAGTGTGATGTATCAATTTATACCTTCCTCACTGTATATCATGTATAGAGGATGTAGTCTTACTAGCAGCAGAGGCTGACAAATGAAAGCACTGCAAACCTGGCTTTGACATCAGGGCTTTCTGCAAGTGACTTGCAAACAGAGATCTTGTGAGACACTGTCCTCAGACATGGTATTTTCATTCCTGTTTCATCATTCCCACACCCTCGATTATTTTATTCTTTTTTTAAAAATCTTGTGGAGCTTTTCCTGGAAATCCAATGGGAGAGTTTGCATTGGCAGTGTATGTAAGGAAGTCTTGAGCTTGCAGCTGCAGAATCAGGTGGAAGTTGCTGTGTTTTGGACATGCTACAGCCTATATTTTGGATGAAGTGAGAGGCATAGCTTCTGCTGTGGAAGTTAATTTATTGGCACAATGTTAGTTCTGCACAGTGTGTGTCAAATGAGGCATGGCTGAAAGCCTCAATTCTGAAGCTTGCCAGGCTTTTCTAGAAGACCTGGTCTATTGAAGGCATAAGTAGGGCTGCAGTGCAGAGCTGTTGTTTTTTTATGAAACTGTTATTCATAATCAAACTTATTTTTAAAAAAATACTTTTGATGAGAAAAGTGAGATGTGTAGTTGATGTTGAAACATTTTCCAGAGTTTTTTGTACCTATATATACACACGCACAGTTCCTAGACACATCTGTAATGTACACCACTGTGAGACATTCAGACGAAGGAGGTTATGCTTTTATTGGATGTGTGAAGCCGAAATAATACCAGTTCTCAGTTCTTTTACTGGTGCAATAATTACTGTAGTGTTTCAGTAGTGAGAACAGATTTCAAAATGAGCAAATTGCAATAAATTAACAAGGTTCAAAGTTTCAGAAACATGAATAGCATTTCATCCGTCATATTAGCTTCTTATTCCACACCAAGAAAAAGTCACCAAGGATGAAAATAAGCATTAGATGGTGCACAGCAGTTATCTTCTGCAGGTGCTGTGCTGAGACTCAGCTCTTGAGGAGCCTGTGCCTCCTGCAAGTTATAAAGAGCTCTTCTGTCTATTTTGGTGAAAGATAAACAGAGTGGGGATCTCTGTCACCTTGGTGTGAAGACTAAGATTTGAACAGTCAGCAGCTTTTTCAGTCTGCAGGGAAATGCAGGGACAGGGATAATGCACCTTTACTGTTTGCTTCATTGACATAGAACTTAATTTGTTTGAGACATACAACTTATGTGGAAAGTAAATATTGCTTTTGTTATGTTTCACATTACAGCATTTGTTGTCTGAGTAGACGCAGGAATATTGAGACAAATGAACATTGGCTCCAGTTGGAGATCAGGTTTCTCCAGGTTCTCAATTTCATCCCTTTGTCCAGCAATTTAAAAGCACTCTTAAATCTCCTTCTTAGAAAATTTTTGCAACATTCCTCTGTAGTATTTCTATTCAGACAATAAGAATTTTATAGGCCTGCCTTTTTAACAGCCACAGTATTGCCATACTGGAGCTTCTGTCTTGGTAAGAAGAGTGGGTTTTATCATTCCACTTTTCTTTGTGTGTACAAGCCATGCTGACAGATTTTCTGCCATTCACAACTAAACTCAGAGGCAACAGGACTTTTTGAAACAAAAGTTGTGGTTTGTTCTTTAGGGCTTCTGGGTCATGAATCTTATTCCTCTTAAAACGCTCTGTTAGAGCTTTAACGTTGTTTGACCAGACCCATGGAGAGCATATCCATGTTACATTGCAACTGCAGGCTGTTCCATCTAGGATATTTTTTTGCTTTGAGTTTGCTAGAAGTTTTGCAGTAGAAAAAAGTCAATGTGCTAACATTAATTTTTGGTTTTCAAATTGGTGTTTTACTGTCTAGGTTTTAACATAATTTAGCTTAATACCAAACTACATGGAAAAGGTGTCAGCCATTTAAAGCTTTATCATGCCTTACATGACTGTGATTTGGTTTCTGGATTTTTCTTATGCTATACCTACTTCTTGTTGTGGGTATGTGAATTTGGGAGCTGTGTTTCAGGCTGAGCTGTCACAATGAGATCAGTGGTCACCGTGGCAGGAGAGCTCTTGTGCCATAACACAGTTCAGAAAGCAGTTGAGAAAACTTTCCTACTTATCCCTTCTGCCCTTGTTCTTTGCATTATTTTCACTGCATGCTATTTGTGCTTAGACCTTCTAGTCACAGGGATGCAGGAGGTTCCTTCAAGTGCCCTGGAAGTTCAACATAGGGAGCAAAACACTGAAGAATGTGTTAATGTTGCTGTTACTCCTCAGTAGGTGAACATTTCCTTTCACACCACGGCATTTTCTCCAGACCTGTTCCTGCTGTTAATTAGCATGTAGTATTGCAAATAGCCTATTCCCCGTTCTTTTTTATCCTCTTTCTCTATGCCTGTGTCACTCACTAAAATGCAGGTTTTTTATGGATAGCCACTGGAGAACAGACTGAGCTACTATGAGTGATTCTGTTTCTCAGAAAGCTTTCTGCTTCCCATTAATTTTGGGAAAAAGACCCAGTAATTTAACAGTTGTTAAGGTTGATTTCTATTCTTTTTGTGTTGAATATTGCTGGCTAAAACTTCTGGCTGTCGAAACCCATCTGTTATCTTTCATCTTTATTTTCATTGTTTGTGGGAAGAACAATACATGTATAGTCTATGGACATATGTGTTTTAACAAATTTTAATCTGAAATTTTAAAACCAGTAATAATGCTTTCAGTCATCACTAGATCTGTATTCATGCTCTTATAAATGTAGGCTACAGCACTTGGCATAAGGTACTGTTGATCTTGACCTCTGGTATAGAGGTTGGAATATTTTTTTTAACCGTTCATGGTTTTGAGAAGGTAAGCCTAAACATAATCTTGCTTCTGTGTATCAACAGCGACACTCTTAATTATTTTTTAAATTTATTTTTAAAGAAATTAATTAAGCCACCTTATTGTTCTGTGCCAAGGCTTGCAAGAGAAAACTGTTGTCATTTGTTCCAAGTGATATCTGTTTGTTTAGCTCATAACACAGAAAAACCACCTTGGTAAATTGAATTAAATATGCAATCCACCTGTCATTATGCTGCCTCTTGTTGCCGGTTAAGACTTAAATTTTTCCACTTAATGAACATACATCCTCCAGATACAATATTCTATTAAAAAAAAAAAAAAAAAAGAAAAAATATGCGAGTGTCTTCTTTACCTCATTTCTTGAAAAGTAGGAGATATAGGCATGATTTCTAGTTTTGAAAAGAGGATGCTAGATTTCTGGGCAGGAAACAGGAATACTGATGAGATGATGGGTATTTTGAAAGATTGTAGTATGTGTGTTTGGAGCCAAGGCCATGGCAGGGTGTTTCTGGTCCTATAAAAGTTGGTCTGTTTGCTTTCAGAATACAGCTTTTCTTTCTCTTCTCCAAAAATACTAATCATAAGAGCTCCCACACACACACAGAGTAATGAAAATTCTTACCTTTTTCTTGCTAAGACAAACAAAAATGTAAAAGTAGGAAAATTATAGGGGTTGTCTTCAATAAGAAGATAAACAATGTCTCAGAAAGCTGTGAAAGATGATGATGAAGAGCTAGGAGTAGATCTGTTTCTGCAGTGAGATGTAAGGAGGAAAGGGGATATGCCTTCACTTCGAAGGGATGAGTATAGCATAGGGGTCAGCAGGTCCCTTAGGGCTCTGATTTCTACTAATAGGGGGAACATGGAGTGTGATTGTTGCTTTCCATTGTGCTGATGGACCAAGAATAACTTTGGTGGTGCCAGTGTGGATTTCCTTATCCTGTTCGTACTAGTTCTAGTAGTTGGTTTTTTCCCCCATCCAATAGAAAGGGAATGCTTTGGAAGATCCACTTCTGAAAACACAAAGCAAATTCCAGTGCCTCACTGGGTGTGGCAGTAAGACATAATGGCCTGGTCGTTTTGTGTATAGTCTTTCAGTTTGAATGTTTTATCTTCACAATTTCTTTGAATCATTTTGAATCTTCTGTTCTCTTTAGCTGTCCATTATCAATGCTACTTATGTGCTGGATATTGCTTTTATTTGTATCTGCTCTTAATTTGTGTAGCTGATAAATGTGCAGTTGTGTTTCTATGTGTGACAAAGCATCCTGGTTCCCAATCTACCAACGCTTTGTTTCTGATGGATTCTGGCCAGTGGGCGCTACTTGCCATGCAGGCATGAATCAGTGAGTGATCATTTAATCTGTGCAAATGCTTGTCCTTTTTGCTTGAGCTGAGGAACTGGGGAGGTGACATTTTAAAAACACTTAAGTTGTGACTAGAATCATTCTGCCTTGAAAACCAGATGATGCTGATCTACTGTGCCCAAATGTCAAGTGATTAATAGTAATTAGTTAGGTTAGTGTTTGCACTTTTTAGGAATGATTACAGGGGTTCAGCCTAAAAGTAGCAGGAGGGAAGTAAGTTCTGTAACTGGGTAGGGCTTGTTCTGACTTGTTGAAAACAACATACTTCCCTAATACAGGTTTTTAGTAAAGGGGTGTTGCTCATCTCTTCAAAGGGCCGTGGTAGCTCAGATACTCAGGGTTTAATTTTTCAAAACTTTCCTGATGGCTTCTCTTTATGTGTTACAATTGCTGTCTAATGGCATCACCAAAAAGCACTCGAAGTTGTGCTTTTTGATGGGGAAACTTCTTGATGTAGAATGAACAGGTTCCAGATGTTCTTGTATGCAAACCGAGCTCGGTTTTGAATTGTAAAGCTCTTCTTGTATGCCTGGGAGGGTGCTTCTGCTCATTTTGTCTTGGATAATTGCAAATACTGATCATCTCCTGGGTTTTATGTATGTGGAGCTGGTGGCAAGTCACCAGCTTTAGGTTTTTTTCCTGTTAGCCTACCTGAAGGTAACAACTTTGTTGTATTGCTTATTATACTATGGGGCTCTGATGCTTGGACTTGTTAATAGTGCAGGGGACTGAGACAAGAACTCAGGATAGGTGAAGAGGGTTTATGTGGGGTTTTATTTGTTTGTTTTCTCAAGTGTTAACGTACATTTGTTTACTGAGACCCTTCCCGCTGATAATCTGTCTAGAGAATGGAGAAAAGCACGCTTTATGAAGCTGAAAGATAAATAAATATGACCAACCTCAAACTCTGTCTGTCAGGATATGTAACTGGTTACATACAGAGAACATGCCAAAAAATAAGAGTGCTCATGGGATTAAATCCTTCTGGTTCATCCCATTGTCCTCATACTGAAGATAGTAGCATGTAGGTAATCTGACTTTGCTCTTGATCAAAAAAGTCTGGACCTCTGTGAATGTCTGTGTCATCAATGTTTGCTCTGGCTGGAAGCAAGTTGTTGGGTGTTTGGATTTTTTTGGTTGGTTGGTTTTTTTACTTTCAGGATCTCTGCAACGGCTTGGATTTTTTTTCCCCCTCACTTATTTCAATTATCTTAATTCTCTGCATTTAATTTTTCTTTTAAGTACTGATTTATTAATTATTTCTGGAAGGATCTCTGCATTTTAAATAGAACAGAATCAGCTCAAGCATCTCTAATTAAAAAGCAAATTTAGCCCTTTAAGTGAAAAGTTGCAAGATTTGTTTTCCCATCAGGATAACGGGTAGCACAGGAAGGGAAAGCAATGATTTAAAGAGCTACATACTATCAACCTTCTTTACAGTTGAAGAATTTAAATTTTCTTTGAAGTTCTCCTGTGATGTTATTTGTGAGAGAAAAGAGATGGTTATATGCTTTTGTACAAATTAAAACCCTTTTGGGATTTGTAACATTGTGGATTTTGAAATGTGAACTACTTTCTAATGGGTCCAAACTAATATTCACAGTTGTTTTTGATATATCTTCTAATGTACTCGAAATGTTGATTTTTGGAAGATATTATCTAAACAGAGAGAAGATGTAGTATTTCCCATGAGGGATTTGTGGTTTATAACACTATTAGAAAAGATGGAACTGTTGAGTTGAGCTCCAGTCATCTGTTTGCTTTTTACCTACTTAAGTTTACACAATTAGACTTCCTTTTTATTTTTTCTACTCTGTATTCTTAACATTATAATCGCGCAGCAACTTAAGACTAGGTGAATGTGGAAAAACTGTGATTGAATGTAACCTAATTGTTTGTAAGTTAAATATCTCGAACATTCTTGACTTATCTAATGGCAATGTAGAATAAGAATACCTCTGTAACAACAGCAGATGATGCAGTACTATGTGAGAATAAAGAAAAAAGTGGTGAAAATGTCTTGTAGAGAAGAGTTGCAATATCAAAGATGGCTGTAATTCATGATGGGAGATTTTAGTCCTGTGGTAAACAGTGACCCTTCTCAACCTGTGTCTCCAGTGTCGTTTCCTAAGCAGTTTTCCTGTTACAGACTAGTTGAATTTGGTCTTCGTTGTAATGTCTTTCAAATATTTGGTGGTTATGGGTGCAGTAGCATTGTAATTCATCTCACTTCAGGTTTTTGGTGGGTTTTGTTTAGAGGGAAACCTTTTCTTAGTTTATAGGACTTGCATGGTTTTGGTTATGCTTTAGTTAATGTTTAACTGTATGTCAGTGTTTCATGCTGAAAACTGTGTGTATGTGAGGAAAACAATGGATGCAATGAATGTTTACCCTTTTTTTCGTAAACCCATTCTCCTCATGTTTTTTCTGTCCTCTGCACACCCTTGACCTCTCTATTCTCATAGCTATTGTTGAAATGGGAATCAAAATGGAACATTTGATCCTGATGCCAGCTGGTTTTATTGACAACATCTCCTTCAGGAAAATCCCCAATATCTACAGAACCTGATCAAGGAAAAAAATGTAAAGAATGCCAGTATTCCGAGGGCTTAAGGAACAGAAGAGGTGTCAAAGCCTGCCATGAAGCCTGCACAGCAAAGCCTGTTCAAGGCTACCTTTGGAGGCACAATATTTACTGCCTCTTCTGTTGTTGATGTGGAATCAGTGAAACGTGGATGTTTATATGGTTAAATGAAGAGGTTGCCGAGTGTTGCAGTCAGCTACGCCTGACCACCTGGCATGTTTATTTAGGGCACCTTTGTGCTGCCATCAGTAGGTGAATCTGAATGTTAAGACTGTTTCCACTTAACCTTCATTCCTAACAAGTGGTACTGATGGGGAGGCAGCATCTTCATTTGCTCCACTGCTCCAAAATGTACATGAGAGATGATGGTTAAGGAGAAGCCAGACCTCTCTGACAGGCAGGTGACTTCTCAGTCGGGACAAGTCTTGACTTCCTGTCTTAGTCACCTCTCTTGGATGGGAGGCCACTCTTTCTCCCCTCAACAGCTCTGACTTCTGCTGTCCAAGATGCCATGTTCTGCTTCTTCTGTGGTGTAGTCTTGTTTCCTTTCTTTCTTCTTCTCTCCTGTCACTGCCTTAGTGGACTAGGGCATTATATTTGCGTTTGGAGTAGCATGCTGGACGTCAAGTGAATTTGCTGAATTTTTAGCCTGTGTCTCTCCAAGGAAGTTGGCTGCACTCCATTAAGCTCAGTGTGTGCTGTCATGTAGTGCTAATGCTGCTGCTTCCTGTCAGAGTGTGATTTCAGGCTTTTGTCGGTACACTGTCAGTGCAGTAAGCTTTAGAGCTTTTTCCAGAATTGATAGAGCCAATAGCATTTGGCTGCCTATATTGCAGGCATTGCCCCCCTTTCCCCCCTCTACCCTTACAGTTGCTCTTAGGGTGGAAATTTGGGTTCTAAAAATCCTCCCCCTAGTAAGATCTGCCTGATTGTCACTAGGACCTCAAGTTCCCACCTATTCCTTGTAAGCTCACTGCAACTGCTTGCTTGGTAAGCCAGACCTGTTGGTTTAAAAGGCCCTAAGTAAGTCATTAGCCCCTAGGTGACTTGTTACACTTGCAGCAGTTACAGTTGCTTTCTCCCGAAATAATAACTGCAGAAAAGCTAAAAGGCCCATCTAGCATGTTGATACCTTTGCTATGTAGGAGGAATCCTCTCTAGACACTCAAATGGATTTAGTCTCCAAACAGGTCCTTGTCATTAAGAAGCCAGAAGAAGAAGCCACTAGGAATATCTGCATCTAAGCAAAGAAACTCCTTCAGCATTGCAAAGCACCGCGTGCCTGCCTCTCCCTCTGTCAAGCCACAGCAGAGGCTGAGAACACTGTCTCTTCCTTGTCCTGCCATGACCGAGAGAGAAGGAAAAGTAACAGCACTCATGTCCTGCAGAGAAGAGGCAAAAAGTGGGAATTTGTGCCGTAATTGCTTCCAGATGAGCTCCTTTTTTCCCAGCATTCTCAGCTCTTAGCTCCCAGGTAGAGAGAGCGTTTGTATGCATGAGCACCCTGGTACTTGGGGGAAGATGGCTTTTTGTTCTATTTAGTTACATGTGTTACTTTTGCCTTTAGGAAGCTTAAGCAGTGTTTTTCTGTGTATTTCCCTGTGTGTGTCAGGGAGAGGTCTGCTCACACACAGCCTGTTGGTGCCTGTGCCAATGGAGGAGGTTATCAGGTTGTCACTGCCTCGTCACAGCCGAAGGTTACCTCCGGTGAGGGATGAAAAGTTCTTGTGGGTGGTGCAGCTGTAACCAGAAGAGTCATGAAGTTCACACCTGGGGATTTCTGCAACAAACTATTTTTGTAAATAGTTCATAGGTAATAGACTCCTGTAATAATCACTCAGTACAGCTGAGCACTTAAGGACATACTTAATTGTGCATTGTTTGAATGAGAGCGTAGGTGCAGTTTCTTTTTTATATCTGTGTGTTTGTCTTCTGAAAAGTACAGTCTATGGGTCAAATATATTCTTAATTGATATTGTTACTTTCTTCGCTCCTTCTGAGATCATAGCAGTGCTTGGAGCTGTCTGGTTATGCTATTACCTTTGTGAAAACTGATGCATTTCTGGAAAGATCCTGTAGAGTTGCACACAGAATAATTGCTCCAATCTGTCTGGGTTTAGAGAGGGGTCTCGGTCACTTTGCCATGGATTTGACATTTCCTTTGTCTGCAGTACTTGGTATGTGCAAGTAGCATTCACACAGTTCAGATGACCTTCCTGGAATTGCAGATGCCCTGAAAAGGACTTGGGGCTGAAGTCTATAGGTAACAGGGACTTACGTCTCTTTTACTGAGCAGAGTCCTGTATTGTCTGCCTACAGAATAAATACATATGTGTTTAATATGGAATTACTGCTGGCAGTAGAATTTCCTGATCTACAGCACTAGGAGGGGAAAAAGCTATATTTTTTGTTCTTCGTTACTTTTGCTATCTTAAATGAAGTAGAATGTTGGGGAAGAAAATTAAGTGGCCAGGGCGACAAGATTTAAATTAAGTTTTTTTGCTTAGATATATCTTTTCTCTTAGCATTTTAAGTAACAATTGCTGTAAACAGAGACAGAAAAAGCTTGGATACAAATTCTCTTCTGTATGAAAGTGTGTATAGTTTTTTCCATTGTAACAACACAACAAAGTTGAGTTAAAAACCCTTCTGTAACGTAGCTTAATGAAACCATCTTGGGACATTTTTTTTCCCTTGTTTTTTTCGGAGTGAGAGTTGAATATTGAAGCATGCTATGAAGAGCAGTATAAGGAGAGTTCTTTTTTTAGGGCTTAGCTGGGGAGTATGTATCTCCTTTCAAAGTTGCAAGGACGTTTCTTGAGCATTATGCCTGGTTTCATACCAAGTAACATGAGCCACTTTTTCAAGAGATTCATGGTTTGGAAAAGTTGTATCTCCCAGTTTGACTCTAATTTCAAAGGAGCACGTTTGGTAGTGACTCCCACATAGTCCTCGTGTTGATACATCTCTTGCAGTCCTGAGAGCAGTAGATGTGAGCTAGTTTGTAAGTTGTAGCAAAATGGGGATTCCAGTCTAGAAACAAGAGGCTCATATGAGGAGGTATTGTTTAAGTAACTTCTTCAGTCAGTTGCTGGTTTGGTGCTTCAATAGTAATGGGCTGCTTTCTGAAAAGAGTGTTCCAACTGCTTTGTTCTGTTTCTTGTTAGAAAAAGAAGTTTGGCCCGTGTCAATTTTCTAGGGCTGTAGAAATCAGGGTATTCAGAGAAGATAGCTTTAGAAGATTAAATTGTACTCAGGCGAGTTTAGAAAAGGTAGGTAGTATCAGGAGAGAGTAAAGAAGCCTTTGGACTTTGATACGTTACTCCTCTGCTTGGGATCGCAAAGGACTGGCCCTTCTCTTTCCGTGATCCGTAAATAGTACAAGGCCTTGGTGTGATTGTGATTGTGTTTGCATTGAGGTGCCTTCCTCCTTGTGTGTCTAATTGTCATGCTGTACAGGAGTGAGCTAGAACTATGTTAAACCCCTTTGTCCTTCTTTCTGAGTCTCTGCAGAGCAGAAAAGCTTTGTGACTTTAACTGTACCATTATCATTGAAGTAGATCAGTTCTTATATTTAGACTACGTTCATGGATAGGTGTAGGTACCTGTTTGTTCTTGATTACTTGTCCTAAAAAAACCAGTTTGAACCACAGTGCTTATTTATCATGGACAAAGTTTGAATTGTTAGCAAAATGCTCAGATTAGGCATGTGATGGATGCTCTTGTCACCTGCAGTTCCAGGTGTGCCCCCAGCTGTTTTTGCAGAGGAAATACCCAGTTGCAAGATACAGTGAATTAATGAAAGGACTGGGGATAAGAGGCTAATCTTGAGGATTAATGCTTGCTTCCCTTGTTATCTGGTAGGTTTCAAGTCTTTTGAATGACAGTCCCCGTCAGTTTTTAGTTTTGGTTTGCTTTTTTTTTTAATGGCATGACCTACTTACAAACATAATTAGGTGGTTATTTTGATTCATTTCCAAAAATGAAAGTTTAAATATAGCACTTACTTGTAGAGTTAATAATGCTACTTCTTAAATTTTATTTTGCCATTCATATTACCTGACTGTACAATTATTTGATGAAATACGTATAATTTAATGAATAAATTAAGGAGAGACTAAATTAAGCATCTAGATTAAGGAGATAGCCTAAAGAGAAACAGGGTTTGAGACTGTAGGAAGCTTGTCCAAAAAGGAAAATATTATTATGTTTTATAATTTTTTCTTTACTTTTTGTCTTTGGCTTGTCATGCATAATCAAGCAAACAACTGTAATGTTCCTGATAGCTAGAAGGAAGAAAAAAGGGATATCTTTGGCTTTTTACCAGTGAAGGTGAAATGGGTTCCCTGCAATACATTAATGGGAATTGTTAAAGTATCTGTGTTAAAAATAATTCATAAAAATATCTGTAGTTGTTTGAAAAGATAGTCAACTGTTATGCCACATGATGTTTTAGAACAGAAGACGGCACTGCTGCATTGATAATAACCTATATAACCTGTGTAATCCACACGAGCTGAAATATGGGACAATTTGTTTCACCTACCTGCACTGCATTTTTACTAAGATTTGTTTTTAAATGCAAATTTTTCCCCTCTGTACTAAACACTGAGCTTGAAAAATCCATAATCAGTTACTCTTTTTTCTGACTTTTGCATGTGAGCCTATAAAAATTAATATTTCTGTTGCTCAGATGTTGCTAAGAAAATAGGAATTTTTCGGGTATTTGTCTAGTGTTGTTTTAAACAGCTGAAGATCAGATGCTGTACTGACTGACAACTAGGAACTGAATTCAGGGCTTCTCTACTGATGTCTCTGGCGTCTGGCAGGTTACTTAATTTTTTGAATCTAAATCTTAACAGAAATTGTCATATTAAATCATCATTAGAACTTAAATCTGACTTTAGGTTCATTTTTACTAAATGTTTCAGAGAAAGGTGCCCCAGTCCTTTTTCATGTGTGCAGTGTTCTGTCCTTAACAAGAGTGCATTTTTAATCACTTAGAATTCAAGATTGACTTAAGCATCTAAAGCATCTATATTTTCCCAAACTGCACTTATAATATTAATATCTAAATGTTTCATTAATAGCTTGTTATGAAAAGTTTTTTCTATTGAAAAGGAAAAAAAACTCTTTGACCCTCACCATTTCTGTGAAACTGTTACAGACTGAGCTATTTGGGAAATAAAAAAATGTGATTTTTTTAGCTGCTTGATTATTTAAAAAGCCATTTCATGTTCATTTAGTTTTCATGGTGTCCTAAAAATAGATACACAGAAAAAGTAACAAAGCCATATCTAAAAGCAGACAGGGAAGAAATAGCAAACTTTTGGCAAGATGGCATCTACTTTTATTTGACCTTTACTGCTAAGTTTGTACCTTTGTTCTTGGAGTTGCTCATATCCTTAAAGGTAAATGACTGTGAAACATCTGAAATAAGTTTGACATGGATGGAAGCAAATACCCAATTGAAGGTTTTGTATGAGATCAGGATTTAGTGTCTGAATGTCACACAACTTGCAAGCAATGACCATGTCTTGTGGTTTGTGACAAACCTGGCTGCACAGGCTGCCCAGGAAAAAATAGCTTCAGAGACAGCATGGCAGATCCATGTGGTCTTGAGCTCTTTGGGCATCTTTGTTGTTGTAAAGGCAAAGGGAACATTGAATTCTGGGCCGTTTCCAGTTGTAATCAAACAACTGCTCTCCCCCAGCAAGCAGGAGTCCTGCCAAAGTCAGTTTGGTTTGGTGCATGGAGATGTGGATAAAGCAATGTTTGTCGTGCTGCCCTCTCATCCAGTGCATTGGATTTCCATCAGAAAAATCATTTGCTGACAGTCTGTTGAATCAGCTGGCAGTCACTGCACTGCAAAGGGAGGTGGGAGGAAGAGCAGAGTTTAATTAACAATGGAAATTTGCAGCTGGGGAGCGTGGAGGGTTGTTTAACATCATCCTTAAACACAGAAGTGGCAAAAGAAATTTGCACAGGCAAAGGCTCCTTCCACTCTCAGTCCTACAATAAGCTAAGTGTTCCTAGTTAGAAAAAATGCTTAATTTAGGAGTCGGCCATACTGCAGATCTAAATGCCGTCCTTAAAGATGGATGACCTACCAAGAGCTGTGCAGCCAAGATCAGAGCCCTCTCCATCTTGTGGGATAAAACACCTCATGCTCCTTGAATAAACCCCTTGTTCTTCAGACACTGAAGCAGGTTCAGTGTACTTCTCTCTTTGGCCCTGTGCTGAGGGTGTTTATCTGAGAGAGGAACTATTCCTACACAGTTCAGTTCATATAATGAAGTTTGGAAGATGAAATAGCTGCCTTTGAGTCTGATTATAGATAAGAGGGAGGAAAAAAAGAATTAGAGGATTGAAAGCATAAGTGCAGTGAATTTTGTAAAGGTGAATACCTACACCTTATTTTGCCACTCCAGTCCCCTTGGATACACTATGCTTTAGAGCTGTAAGCAGAGCCTGCATGTATTTGTATGGAGAATGATGAGAAGTTTCTATGTAGTACTGGCAATTGACAGCTTATCTCTCTTAATGTGAACACTGAATTTTTTCTCACAAGTCGGTCAGTAACGTCCTAGAAGATATCATACTTGATCCTTTGTACTGCTTTCTTACAGAAGTGCAAGCTTGTTTTGGAGGCTTTATTTGGAGATTAGCTGAATTGGCTTTTTTTAGTTTCTCCTTGAAGAACAGGTGATGTTCTGTGTTACATGGTGTTTCACAATTCAAAAGTTAGACAGAAGAGAGAAATGTTCCGTTTTAATTGTATGTGACTAGTTTAATAACATCAGTCTTGATTTGGTATTGCTGATGAGGATATTGCTGGTTTAGACAATGGCTGTCTTCTTAGTATGTGTAACTCTTCTCTGGTTTTTTTACTTTCTGTTTTTTGTTTCCTCTTTCCTCCATCATTGTCTTTCTTAGCAGGGAAAATACGTATCACTATTTCTGTGTGGCTGTGGCTGTTGTGTGAAAGATGGAGGCAAACTGGAACACAATTCTCTGTTGTCCCTGGAGGTGGCTTCCACACTTAAGCAACAAGCTCCTTTCCTGAATTTGCGAGTTCTTAAATAGCCTTCCTGTAATCTGATTAATAAAGACAGTAATAACTTAAAGAAATCTTACTTGCTCTAGTTGTTGAAAATAGAAGGAAATGAGATTCTTAAGGTTCTCAAGTATGTACTGTAGCAGTTTCTAAATCCTTGTGCTCTGTCAAAGCTGTTTAATACAGCCAGGAACTGATCCAAAGCTTATAGCTGGACAAGTGAAAAAGAAAGCAAGTCTGCCTTATAATGACAGGATGGTTATGTATTTTCCCTCTCTGTGTGAATGTATATCTATAAAAGACATGTTTGGTTTTTGGTTTGCTTGTGATTTTGGGGGTTTTTGTTTATTTGGTTTGGTTTTTTTGTTGATGTAGTTGTTGGGGGGGGGTGGGGGTATTTTTATTTTTAAGTATGTATAAGTTCTACTGTGTTTCTCAGAATCCTGTCACTGTAAGTTGTAATTCTGAAGTTTAGGAACATGTCAGCTATTGTTATAAATCAGTGAATTGAAATCAAATGTAGCAAGTTTTACCACTGGGAGATTTCATTATGCAAGGTGAATACTAGCAGAAAAATATTAAAGTCAACTATTTGGAAAAGTGTGGTGAAAAGCATATGAACTCCTATGTGTGAAGCACTTTCTACATTTTTCTAAGAAAGTATTTACGGCTTCTTGTTTGATTTAGTGTTCTGATCTGATTATTTTGTGCAATTTGACAAGATAGAAAATGTTAAGAATAGAAAATAAAGTGGAAAATTCTTTTAGGGAGGATGATTTTGCAACAAATTTATTAGAATACCATGGCTGTATAGCCAGAAATAAACAGGGTGTTCTAGTGCCTTTGGTTGTAGAAACTAGCCTGTGCCTTTTTCTTCTTTTTATTTTTTTAACTGTGTCTGGATTGCTGTTGGGATGATTTTGAGTATTTTCATTTATGTGAAGAGGCATCCTGTAGAGTGGGGAAACCTTTCTTGGAGCATTTGCAGGTGCCAATGATGTATTGCTAGTTTGATCAAGCAGAATATGCCAAGCACAATGCCACTTTAGCCTGGATTTAATACAAGTCTGTGTGTCAGTACAGTACCTAAAGATGAATTCTAATATTGTGACAGCTGTGTAGAGACCTCTGGTTGCTGTTTCTGATGTTTACTAATACTGCTTCTGATGACAAAGCTGGCACTTGTTACAGATAATGAACTTGTACCCTGTGTAGTTTAAAAACAAACCAAAACCAGACAAATGTTACTAGATGATTGTTGTTGTTGGAAGTGAGGAATTACAAACGGGTCAGATGATTCCTCCCCTCTTCACAATTTAGGTTTTCTTGATAACATGCCATGCATACCGGATCTTGCATTCACAAATATGAGCTAATGTTTTAAGAACATTGCTTTGGAGAGTCATATTTCTCCATTGGTGAAGTCAGCTTCACAAAACCTTTCTGTCCATTCCAGAGAGCAGAATTTAACTTGTTATAAGTCCTATCTCTGGCTTGTAATGCAGGACAAGAAGACAGAGAGGATCGGTGTGTCTTGAAGATGGGTAAAATAAAGATCGATTAAGATGATGAGATTTTGAGTCTTTTCTTTCTTCACTCTTAAAAGCAAAGGCAGCTAACAATCACTGCAAGTTTCTTTAGGTGTGGAACTCCTATGTAATCTTTTAGAGGAACTGGGCAATTTTGCCTTAAATTGCTGAGCACAATTAAGTGTCACTTCCTGGCACAAGATTTTGTTGTGCCTGAGTCCCACGCAGTTTTGATACAATCTCAGTACACATTGTCTGTCATAAAGATGTCTTACTCTGTTTAATATATTGATTTGGTTTTCTAACCTTCCTTATGATTCTAATCAGTCTAAGTCCAGACTGTGAGAAACACTGCAAGTCATATGAGTTTAGAATATGCAAGGATGTTGAATATAACTAATGCAGAAATTATTTTGCTTTTAATAAGCTTTAATTAAATAGGAATACAGCTTAAATTATTATTTGAAAATATTTGAAATGGAAACAAAGATGTGCAGCAGATTTTTTCTGAAGTCAGACAGTGTGTCAGTGACATGCTCGTTGTATGTTTTGTTTAAAAATCTGAACAAAACAAAAGACTTATATCCCCTATAATCAAATACAATTATTTGTAACCAATATATTTAAAATCATTTTTCACAGAGATTTGTCAGATTAAACAGTCTACTGCAAGATGCAAATCTTTCTGCTTCTTTTCAATTCTTTTTTTCTTTTTTGTATTGATTAAATTTTTCTGTTATTGTGTGTGTTAATAGAATTACTTTATCCCATCTTGCGTTTCATTCATCTAACACCATAGTAGTTACAGATGTGATGCTTTTCTCTAGTAAGAAGCAGAGGATATGAACAAAACCCAATTTCTTTCTTATTTTCTAGCCTAGCCTTCCTTCAGTCTCTTCCATGCAGTTACTCATGCTGCTTCTCAGATTTTATGTCTTAATTTCAAAGAAACTGGAAGAAGGAAATATTGGAATATAAGAAGGAAGGACTTTAGGAAAGTGAGCTCCTGAAAGTATTGAATCTATCTTAGAGCTTGGCTGTTGTGAGCACAGGTCTTGCATCCTGATGAGTGCTGAAAATAGACCCGATTTCTAATGGCTTTTGAACATAATCATTCCCTGTCTTTACTATGATGTGTTTATCCTGACTGTGAGGGATGGTGGAGCTGTTTAGTTAATGTTTTGAAATAGGACCTGTCCTTCTAGTTCTTCTGGTAAATAAAATCTAGCTTACTTCTAAAATAGCTAAAATGAAAGGCTTCACTGTCTATTGATCTATTAATAGATGAGAAAACTTGTTGCTTTGTAGGTCCTTGCTTTTAAGACTGGATACTGAAAGTTGGAAGTAGATGTAAGCAAATATTTTTTACAAATTAAATGAAATTTTTAAGTCTGAATGAAGTTTGAGGATAAGAATACAAATCATTTACACAATGAATTATGAGTTTGTACGTGTAAAGACATAAGAAACCGAAATAGATTGTCACTATTGTCACAAGTATCACTCCTAATTTTCCTGTTATAGACATGAAACTCTGTATTTTCAGTCTGTCTGAAATAACCAATGTATATAATATTTTGCTGAACTCATTTTTACCATGTCATCCAAAATTATTGTCTACGCAGTGCACAGTGCAGTGTTCATTTACAAATTATACTTTACCTGTTAGATGTTTATGTTTCAGTGATGTGTGTTCTCTCTAATTTAGTAATTGGAATAATTTTAGTAATTTTAGTATATTTATTTGGCATCTCCAGTATCAAGGAAATGAATCATAGCTTTGTTTGGAGAGAGGAAAAGGGGTAGAAAAAGTAATACTGTGTTTATTTTCCTGATTCTAGGGTCTACTTACAGTGTGCTGTCCATAATGCCTTCTGACTCTGAAAGCAGCAGTTCTCTGAGCAGCATTGGTGAGTGAAGTATTAATGTAAGAACTTGATGAGTGTGTCTGTTGGGAACTGGGAGAGCAAGTTTTTAAGGTTGCCTCTGGGAAAGGTACAGGGATCCTGGTCATAAAATCGAAGAAGTTGAACCGTAAGATGTAACCATCCATCTTCACGAGGAACAAGTGTACTTTTGTGCAGTGCGAGCTAAGCCTTTTCATGGCTGGCTGCAGTTGTTGCCCATAAAATCTGTTACATTTGGATATGTGAAATGATGTAACTATGCTTTGAGTTACTTAGTAAAGTGATTTAAAAATGCCAACGTTGTGTTTACACGAGTGTGTGCATATGAAAATAAGATATAAGCACGTGTATATGTGTATGTATGTATTTATGTAGATGTGAAAATTGTGGTCAGAGTCAAAAGCATCGTGGAAGTTATAAATAATGTTAGCCGAGGCCATAGCCTTCTAAACTTTTGACAGTGGCTTCAAGCTTTAGCATTTTTTTTCTCCTGTGTTCAATTAATTGCTACATTTTCTCTGTTTTGAAAGTCATTGGGAAAGACAAAATACTCAGAAAAAAAACCTGGAGGTATAAGTAATGTTATTAGAGGTGTTTTGACCACAAGATGGTCTCGGAGCAGCTCTATTAGCTGTCAGTTTTCCTTATCTTTGCTTATACAAATACCTTCTATTGTGAAATTCATGTAAAAGTCATTTGCTCTGGATTGGGAATGCAGGCTCTTGCATATTTAAAGTTCCAGTGTTGTGTCAGGCATCTGTAGACTTCCCTGACAGCACCAAGCAAGTTGTCTTTTTAAGGATGTGGGTAGACATCTGTTGCAGTCATTGAGTTGAACTTTTAACTACAGCAAGCAGGAACAAGATTTTAGGCTTGAATGAACTATTTACTGAAAATACTGGAAGCTGTGACATGTTAGTTTGATTTTAATCAAGACCACACTTGTATGCTACTACCTGAAGGAAGGGTAGATTTAATTTGCTACGAATAAACTGGGACTGGAAATAGAAAGAAAAAAGTTCCTAAATTTTTAGGACAACCAGACTCAGAAAGGCGCATTCTAAAGAAGGTAGTTATTTTAAAATGAAATCCAGTAAGTTTGTGGGATAATTGGATGAAGTGATGGCTGAGATAGGAGAAATGCAGGTAGTCCTGTCTAGTTCCATGTTCCTCATTTTAAAAAGGAGTGGCACACTTAAATCTTAATTTTGTTTAACTTTTTTTTGCGTTCCTTCCCACTAGCTATGTTTTGTTCATATTTTAAGATCCTGAAGTTCATATTGAATTTGGACCTGTGCACTTGATGTGAAGGGCTGTCCTCAGAACTGATTTATGACTTCAGAGTATGCAGTGATCAAAGTTATTTTATAATCTGAAAATTAAGTGCCCTGCTATTAAATGTAAACTGTGATCTGCTGTTCTCCATAATTTTGTTTTATTCAAATGGTTCATGTGAGCTCGGTATTTAATATTTGATAGATTAACAGGCAGGGGAATTCTTTGTTTGAAGCTGGCATGTTTAATTTATGGTGTGATTATGGACTTGTTATTGAGTATGGTTTTTGCTCCAACTGTTTTCTCACCCTCACATCTTGTTCTGCAAGAGACAATACTTTTTTGTGATCCAAAATCAATAGAAAAATTGCTTAATAACTGACATACAGTAATAGTCATCTTTGCAAGTAGCTTCAAAGATTATTTTAATATTGACTGATTTATTGAATGACAAACCATCATAACTAAAACTGCCTGCATGCCAGCTCCTTAAGGCTTCAAATGACTTGTTTGAATGGAATCCTAACAAATACTGAGGTGCTGTAGCATTTGAGGAGTTTCATATGCATCTTCCCCCCACTCTGTCCCATCTCACTGAAATAATTTTCACAAGGGTAATTCTGTGTGATGGAAATGATAAGTTTAACCTATGAAATGAATGCATCAGTAAAAAAGGGTAAATAGGTCATGGTTTGGAGACAATGTAAGCTTTTGAATATGTTCAGTTTGACATTGATAGTTATATGTGCACACATGTGTATAAAGGAGTATTTTCAGTTCCCCACTCACAAAGACCTTCCTCACAGGAAAGATAAGGGATCTGTTTTATTATGCCTGTGTTCAAAACGCTGGTTTACAATTAATACCTTGATTCTGTTCGTTGAGCAGCTCAGAAACAGATGGGCACATTTGACTTTTGAGGAGAAATGCAAAAGGTTTGGAGGCCACTAATTATGCCCAGATAAATCTTCAGATAGTTAATCTTAGCATCATCTAATTAGGAGAGAGAAGACTATCTTTCATATGTAGTCTTTAGACGCCATAGTTCATAAATGCAACTAGAGAATCGTATGTCCATGTGCTTCATCTTCCCAAACCTTAATTACCCCAGCCATTGTTAGAGATAGTTTCTGCTGCCAGCATTTTTAATTAAATGATTTTTTTCTGAAATACTTCCAAGTAACTCAGGAAGTTGTGAAATGGAGATGCTGCTATACATTTTACAGCTATCCTGGGTTTGAGTTAATTTATGAAGCTAAGGTATATAACAATGGGCTTATTTTCTAGAAGACTCTAAGAACTAATCTTAAATAGAACTAAGATTGTTGTTAAAAGATAGTTCTGAGAAAACACAGGCTCAGTCTCAGTCCAATGAATAAAGCATGGTGTTAGGATTTTGAAAGGAAGAGAGAAAGATGAGACAACGTCATTTAATCACTATATAAACCCATGGCATACCCAAGTCTTGGGTGTATTGGCAGTTCTGATTCTCTCATTGAAAGCCAAGAGTGCAGCAAGCATGGAGAGCAGCAACACAGATGAATGAACAGGTATCCAGCAGCTTCTGTATGGGGAACAAATGGTTATTCTGGGGTTCTCTCAGTCTTCAATAATGTCAATATAAGAGCAGAGCAAGGAGTGATGCGATTTGCGTGATGTGACTCAGAGATGAGCTTAGGGCTAGTCTATTCCAAGTACTGTGTTGTCATGCCAGCTTTTTTCTCTTTCCCTGCCTAAATGGGGCTTGTAGGGCAATGAGGGATGCAAGAAGAATGAACTTCTATCCTCATGTGCTTGTGATAGCATAAGCAGTTGAGTGGAAGCCAGTTTTCCCCCCTGTGTAACGGCAGGTTAGCAGCCTTGGAGAAGAAACTCTGCCCTTTTTTTCATTTGTATCCGTATGTAAATAAAAATGCAGAGTGATAGCAGGTTTTTCTTGCATGTTTTCCTCAATATCTTAAATTAATTTAGATGGCAATATTTTCTTTTTTTCTCTTTTGCTTGCCTCCTTTTCTTTCTGATGTATTAATAAAGTTCATGCCGTGCATGTAAAGCAGGTAGTTTTGATGGTACGGAGAGCAAATATTCACAGTTTCTTTCCAAAAGAGGTACAATATAAACTGCTGTGATGGTGTAATACCACCACTGTCTGTCAGCCCCAGCTTTGTCCCGTCAAAGGAACAAATCTTCATTAAATTGTCATGGTCTCTCTCTGTATTTCCTTTCTCTCTGCTCTTGGCCAGTCACAAAGATTTTTGTGTGTAAATAAAAGCATCCTTCATCTGCCCACTCCCTGTCCCCAGCAAACTCTCTGAACAGAACTACAGTCCCGTGTCTCTGATATCAGAATAATTATTTATGGAGATTCAGTGCCTGTCGTGCCAAGCACAGAACAACAGTGTCACTTAGGAATTGGATAGAAACCAGTAACACAGCTATATGTGACAGTCCCTGGCTAGTCTCTATCCGACTTGACCAGTCGTGATAATGGAGAGGAATAGAACACAGAGTCAATACCCCTTTTTAAAAATATATTTTAAAAAATGTGTCAGTTTGTATAGCACACTTAATAATTTGACATTTAATGCCATGACAGGATTATGGTTTCTAGAATCAAGCCATTTTTTTACTTATCCTGGTATCATAATGAAGCTTTAGAGTTTTCCTTTAGTGCTTTAAAAATGTTTTTCCTCCCCTCCTCAATGCACAGATTTTTGGGTTTTGTTTTGGTTTGGTTGTTTTTAGGAAATGTTTTTTAATGGAACACAGCAGCTTGCATGTGGGCAACAGGCTGTGGCTCTGAGAAGATCATCCATAATAGTTTTTATGAGTTTTTAACAGACAGGCGTTGCATACTCTTCCATTCCTTTAAAGTTTACTGAGTTCCTAATTAGATGAATTTAGGAATGGAAAAGACCTTCCATCTTTTCACGTGTCTAAATATCTTCCTCCCACAGCCAGACCTCTTTGCATTGTTTTGATTACAGCTGTCAGTCTTGTAGCCTCTTCATTCCCCATTGCGTATGATCACCTTTCTCTTTTAACAAACTATTATTTCTCCAGCTGTTCAGTTCTTTGCAAATAGTATCACTTTTTCATCAAAAGTGTTTTTTCTCACTCTTCTCTGTTCGTATCTCTGTGCGACATTTTGCTGTGGGAGCTTACATAGACTCATAGAACGGCTTGGGTTGGAAAGGACCTTAAAGATCATCTAGTTTGAACCCCCATGCCATGGACATAGCAATCTGTAATGAACACCACCACTGGCTCTACAGTTTTATGCCTTTCCTTGCAGCCATCAGGTGATCATATATCTGTCTCCACCAAGTTGTCCAACTTCGACTTCAACTGACAGTATTTCCTTGTTTAACACTTTTTTAGCTTATCAGCCTGACAGGCTATTTACAGGTAGTTTTTTGCTAATTGCATTTCAAGTTGCTTAATCTGAGAGCCTCAATTCTTACTCCAAAGCAAACATTCCCCCCCTCCCATCAGATTCCTTCCCAACAATGTTAGTCTTTCACTCCTCATTTTCATATTGGCCATTTTGACAAACGTCCTTTCATGTTGTTGTGATTTCAGTTTATTGCTTCATACTTTCTTCAGCTGTATGTAACAAAGTAATTGTTTTCACTATTCACAGGAACTGTTCAGTTGCAGGTGTGGCTTATGATGCTCTTTCAGTCAAAATAAACACCCCGTCCTTGTCTGAAAGAGTTATTTGTTTTCCCCAACAGCCTATAGTAATCTCTCATTGTATTTCTTGCCTGTTTTTTTTTTTTACTAACACAAAGTTTATATTTGCTAAAGACACCTCAGCAGTTAACACCAAGGAACAAGTGACAATATTACACTTGCTGAAAGACCATGAATGAATAAGAAAAGGTACTAGGAACACTACCAATATACCACATCAGGATCATTTTCTGCACTGCAGTAGTTGCCTTCGATGTTCCTCGTCTTTGCCAATCAATCTTTCTATTCAGAAGTAGTTTTCCTGTAAAATTTGTTCTCAATGACTGATTTAAAACTCTTCATATAGATTTATTTCATATGTAGAGAACTACCTATTTAGTTTGCTGGAAACAAGACTTTTAACTTGAAAATAAACACTCTTCCACACACTTAAAGTAAACTTCACGCTCTGATTTTACTCTGAATCGTGTAACTCTCTAGGATTGGTCCTTAATCTCTAAGTGATTTTCAGTGTGCTTGTTAATAAACATCTCCTCTTAACTAGTGAGCATTCTGAATAGCTTTAGTGTGTTATTGCTGTCTTCTTTGGTGTCCGTTTTCAGGCAGCTATGGTTTGACATTAGTCATGCACAGGGTTCTCTCAGCTTCTTTCTCTTCAAAGGTACTTCAGTTTACGCCATGGACATCATGCCCTGTTTCAAAAAAAAAGGAACATACCAGTAAAGAAGTTTACTTTACTCATTTATCCTGATGCAGTCTTGGAGAAGAGACAGTGGGGTTTTCTTGGTGAGAGAACCACTAATGAAGACCACTCCATGGTATATTGGTTGCTATAGCATCATCTTAACATTTGACAGCTCCATGTAGGAATTTCTGAAGATTTGGTTGGTCTGCAGTGATTTGAATGGAAACAGTGTATGTGAATACCCATCTGCACTCCAGACAGCACCTCTGGAGCACGGTGTCTTTCACTGCTCCCTGAGACCCTTTATCAGTCTGTGCACTTAGGAAATCCTTTTGGTGAAGGTGGTTTTCTTTTGGAACTGTGAAGTTGATGTGGTGAGTCAGTGCTCACAGCTGCTGCAGGAGAAGATGTGAAGGATGGAGTGCTGGAGGAGTCTCATCCCCTCCCGTCGGTGTGCAGCCTGTGACTAGTCACTCTCTCCTTGGGTTCAGGGTGGACACTTAAGTGTGGGTTATGCTTTCAGTACACTGTTGTAAGCCTGGCAAAGGTAGGGTTTGAGCCAGGGAGCTACTGTAATTTCAAACCCAGAAGCTTCAGCTGTATATGCCTTGGTCATGGTAACAGATTTTACCCTCAGTTGTATTTCAGCTCAGCAAAATTCTGCAAGGACTTCTCAAATTGATGCATCTGCCTTTCCCCCACTGCCCCTCATCTCTTCTGCTATTTTTTAGTATTAGGTTGTAGGTTTTCTTTCATGTTGACCTTTCTAGAGCCACTGTTCAGTTCTTTCTATAGTCTTAAACTTACTGAAGTTGAAGGTTTATTTTAGATGCTGCTGGCTTTGTTTAGGTTTTTATATTCCGAATTAAAACAATATACTGAAATTCTACCCATCCTTTTGTCCTTGCATGTTACATGATTGTCACTACTTTCATAATCTATTAGGTTTTCTGTCTGTCAGATGAAGCTGTTTCTACAGTTCATTATTCTACCTTTCATTTTTCTTTCCTCAGTGTACTGCTGCTTGTTTTGTTGAATGTTTCATTTCACCTGCATGCATTTCTGTTCTGTGCTCTCTGCTGTTTAAAAATCACTTCAAAAGATACATCCGAAGAAATGTATCTAAATAATAACTAGAATGTAATTTAGAAAGTAACCCTCTTCTAGTCCTCATAAATTATTGAAAGAAAGTAAATATTTTAGAATGCATTTTCCTACAGCAGGCATAAGTCTTAACTCTTGACAGCTTCCCTAGCTTGGGGAGAAACCCTGTTGATCATGCTTTGCAATACCTCTTGCAAATATTTTTTAACATTTTCTGTCATGATTTACAAAGCAATGGAGAAATAATATCCTGAATATCTCTGTTGATTTTCTTTTTTATGAAAGAAAAGAATGGAAAAAGCTTGACTGTACAATGAGTAGTCTCCTGTTTGTTTTCAAGCAGGAAGGACCACAAATTTATGAGTTTAAGAAAAATCATTGTAAAATTCAGGCTTTCTGTTAGCTTGTGACAGATTGTCTTCTGAATTAGTTGAATCTATCATACAAGTGTATTTCTCAAAGACCAAGGAGTTTATTATAACTCAAAATATGTTAATGATATTTCTTAAAATTAGTTGTTTATGCATTGATACCCATTTTCTTGTCTCAACATTATGTTCATTTGGCATAATGGTACATTTTGGTCACGTTAATAAGTTTTTCAGCCCTATTTCTGTTAAAATGTTCTGTTATTCTTCAGAAAATATGCTACCCCTTCCCCACATATGAAGTTAACTTCTTAAGCAGTAGTTTCTGTGTGGACATATTATCTCTTCAATTATCTCTTCAGTCATTGTTGAATAGAGTAATCATCAAGAATTATATTCAGTATGTGCTACAGTAGTGGATCTTCGTGGTTTCTGTGAAGTCCAGCATTTGGGATATAACAGAGAAGATCTGATTGCTCCAGCTTCTGTTTTTAAGGCTTTTCTTTTATACAACCTGTGATGGAAATCCTGCAAAATCTCACTTTGGATTAAGTCAGTGCATGCTCCAGACTTAATGACTGTACTGCATTACGGGCAAAGTGCATTCTCTCCACACGACACATCCCTGCTGTTGGCTGCTCCAGGACTCGGTGCAGTGCTGCTCACCTGGAAACTGGCCTGGGAGTGACTTCCAGGCGGTCGAGTTCTCGGAACCCAAGTGCAACTCACGTCAGAAATGAGTTATGGGGCTTGTCAAAGCAGATGAATGAGTTACACTTGGCAGGACATGCAGTAAATGCCTTTTCAGAAATCCAGGTTGTCTGAGAAAGAAGATGAGTTGCTGAAAGGTGGCATAATTTGGATAATGGAGATTTAGCCTTCAAGCATGTGCATTTTAAGATCGGTTTGACTGGTTGAAGTACAAAAAGGAAGTACTTTTGTGTAAAATATGCAGTCAGATGGAGAAAGCATACAAAGCTGGAAGCACAGGTCACTTTCCTTCTGCTGCATCAAGATGTCAGATGCAATAAAAGGATTTTAGCATTCAGCTATAAAAGCTGCTTTAGAAGAAAACAAGACTATGGAATTTTTCTGATGAAAAAGGATTTTACTGAATGTGTGTGCTTGTTTTTTAAGCATTCAGAAATCTGATTTAAGCTTTATAAGATCTTTTGTACAACTATTGAAAATGGAAGCTTGTTAGTAGATCAAGCAGAGGTAAATTTTGAGTCTTCTTTTAAGGATAGGAGTGGGAAGAACTGAATTATATTGATCTGTGTTTTTAGAGCACGTAACAGGTGTACATCTCGTGGCTGATATTATGTGTCAAAAATATCATTGCATTAGAGAGGAAAGTCTGTTGATGTACTTGTAAAAATTGACAAGTTAATGAAAAATAACCCCTTTTGGTACTAAGACAAATGGCTTCACAATGGTGAAAAAAGCTTCTTTCCAGAGGCTAATTAGCCCATCTTTATTTAAAGCAGACTTTTCTTTCTTGGCACAGTTTTGGGATTGTGTACAAATGTTCTTGCCTGAAGAAGATTGTCACTCGGATGCTGTCAAAGCTGTTGGGGGAAGAAAGAGGTTGAGGAGCAGAGGTAGATCTCTGGCCTGCTTTTACTGTGTTTAAAGATCCCCAGGGCAGCCGTTGGATGCTTGTCTAGGTCTTGTGTAGCAGACGTTGTCCGTGGGACTGCTGCTGGTGCTAACACAGACAGAAGTGATGGGCATTGTTCATCCAGTGCCCTTTCCTCCCTATAAAGCACAGCAGCCCTCCTGACTCATCCCCTCCTTCCTCTTGACCTCTTGCATCCTGTTTCACTTGTGAGCAGCCCCAGGATGACGTAAGCTTTTGAACCTCTCTGTAAGGATGAGAAGGGGATTTTTTCCATGTTACACATCTGATGTGTCAGCTCAAGTGAGATGATGTGCAGGTTGCCATTGAATTTACCAAAGACCATGCAGCTTGTCAGTACCTGAATTTGATTTGTCTGCCTTTACCTTTTAGTTGGTTCATGAAATTCCTTTTTCGTTGATGTGTCCAAACTCTCAAATGAATACATATTCTGACTTTTTGTATCTATTTGTTTATTTCCTTCATTTATTCTCTATATCCGCAGTCTCGTGTATTATTACTGGTTTCTGTATAAACTTGGTGTAAAAATATGTAGAATATTTCTCATGTAAAAGGAAGAATAACTGCATTTTGGAAGTGTGAAATCCTTAGTCGTTATGGATGAAGGGTTTTTGTCTGGATGCAGGAGTGAAACAAAGCAGTAGGAAAAGCAGCCTCCACTGAGAATTCTTCCAAATGGTGTGAGTTTGTCTTTCTACAGAATGCAGGTCCTTCCTGCAATTTTTTATTTCTTCAGGTTGCTATTAGAGCATTTGCATGCATTATTAGGAAATAGTTAGATTAAAAGAACAGTCTGTGCTCATAAATTACAGAATTACAGTAGCAGCTGGAAGGTATAAAAGCAGGATCCTATTATTGTAGATGCTGTACCTATGACAGCCCTGATGCTGGAGCTATTTTGGTGTGAGAACTTCAAAGCACAGGTAGTTTTGCTGAAGAGCTGGAGGGAGTTTTTACATTCTGCAATATCTTCATGAACTAGGTTTAGAGATAAAAAAGCCAATCCTTGCAATTCATTAGCATTTGATCCAGTGAAATAATTTTTAATTTCTTTCTTTGAAGAGGCAATGAGCAGAGAGCATTGTTTTTCTATTTTTTTTGTTGCTTCATTAAGTAAAAAAAGGCCTAATAAAGGTGCATCCTAACAAGTGAACACATATGTCAGCAACTTGTTTCAGTTGTATAATTTTGCAAACTATTTCTAGAATTTCTCTTTTGGGTAGAAAATAATCACCTGTATATGTTTAAGCCTTTAACTTTCATGTCTGTGACCTGTGTCTTTGAGTTTGCTCTCATGTGTCTGAGAGACACATGCGCAAAACTACATTTACAACTTAATTTTAAATGAGCAGAACTAAAATTAGAGCTGAATTAGTTGTCAGCAATTGTTAGGAAAGTGATACACCGGACTCTCTTCTCTTGGGAAGGAGACATCGTTGTGCTCTTGTAATTGTCTGAGAGGACAGTAGTCATCATTGTTCAGCTCTAATATCAGGAAAGCTGGGAATTAAAAAGTCCCACAAAACCCTTTAATGTATGAGTGCCCCTTAGAGGAAATTTGATGTGTAGTCCAGTTGCAGTGATTGTAATGTGCTTGTGTTAGCCAATGTTGTTAAAAATGAAGCCCAGCTTTCATGATTTGTTGGTAAGTGAAATCTTTAACTTTACATACTAGACTGAAAAATTGTGACATGTGAAAGCATAGAATTGCATTAAAAGTAAATGTTGTCTGTAGCCCATAGCAGAATGGTATTTCTGTGCTGCTAGATAAAGGAAGAGGAAAAGAGCCCCTGTGCTGTAGCAGTTTGTTTGCTAAAACTGGAGTAAGTTGATGTGGGTGAATTTTACTCTTCTCTTTTGGGTTTTTTTTTAAGCATGGAATTTGTTCTTTGTTTTAAGTAACTTCTTAACTTATGACTTCTGTCAGTACCAATTGCAAAGACCTTTCTGAGGTCTTTGCAATTGGTACTGCAAACTTGTCTTTTAAGCTATTTGTAAGTTCCTGAGTAAGCAAGGAACCTACCCATGCAAACTGAATTTGCAACAGAGGGCCTTTCTGCTAGCACGAGATCTGACTGGAGTTATTCTTCTTTCAACTCGTTGATGAAAACTTACATGAATGGCTTCATTTTTGAACAAGATTCTGCAAACAGAAAACCAGTATTTTTTACAATTGGTCTTAACTTCTTTAGTGGAGTTGTAGTGTTCTTTTGAGGTATTTGCTCACTGCCAATTCTTTATCTCTTTATCAGGTACAACTGGTAAAGCATCATCTCCACCACCTGTGATAGACACAAGACAAATGAGTGAGAAGCTGGAGACTATTTTATATCAGCTCCGTCAGGTGACTCGAGAGAGGGATGAGCTGCGCAAGCAACTTGCACTTTCATCTCCTGGGTCAACCTTCGATGACTGCAGGTAAACAGAAAGGAAATGTAGCGTTTTCGTTTAGTCTTTAATAGTGTTTTCAAGTGTCTTGACACCTGCTTGCCTGGAAAGCATTCAGGAGCTTGCAATGTATATATGTTGCTTGTAACCTACTTGTGTCCCAGTGATACGGCCACATCCATGTTTCAGAGCTTCCTGTTGAATGCCTATTCCTACTTTGTCCAGCAATTTTTCTGTGGGACTGAGGGGGGAAGGTTTCATCTCTATGTTGAGAAAAGAAAGCAAAGAAGCTGTTTAGGCTTCATGGGCTTTGTTGTGGGAAAAGAAAGAAGACAGTGGATGAAGCATTTGGTGTTTTGAAAACAAGAGAGAAGAAAGGGAAGTAGCTCTGAATACTTGGCTGGAGAACAGAAATGAGGAGAGGAAAACAATCTCAGCTATTCCTATGCTTCTGCAAGGAGGGAGAGGTTTGGATTTTTGCTGAGTGGAGTAAGTGTTTTTTAGAAGATCAGCTTCCCAGTATACATAAATTGGGGAAATTGTAGCAGAAATATGTTGAGAATAAGGAATTCTCCTCCACTGAACATGCTTTTAAAGTCATTTAACAGCCAGCAGGCTTATCTAGCTCATTCTAATTAGAGGGCTGACATGTTGTGAGGAAAAAAGTACTCAGAGTATGAGTTAATTGTAAATAAGGGTTTTATTGGGTAGGCAATAGAATTAGTATATTTTGAAGGGTTGAAGATCTGCTAATGTTTAAATGTGTCTGGGTACACTGAGCACTTTTTGCCTGCACAAACCTTGGAAAAAAATTGTCACTGAATCTGAAATAAGAGCAAAGAACAGATTTTCTGGGAGGTGTTGCCATCATGTGTACCTTTTCTGAACTTTAATGTTTTGTTGTTGTTGTTTGTTTCTTAATCAGCTGTGTCTGTATGTGGTCAGGTGGTTAATTAAACTTTCTGTCTGTATGAGGTTAAGATTTGAACCAGTGAACTGGCATTGAGAGAATCTGGACATTTTATTAACTCAGTAGCTTCTCATCTTAATGCCTCCCTCCATGAGTTCTGAGGGCTGCTTTAAGAGCATCATGTTCTATATAACAGTCTTGAAGCATTGTGGGGACAGGAAAGGAAGAGATTTTCAAATGTCAACATCTTTTGCATAGTTTCCAGTTACTTAGTTGTATAGAAGGATTTCTTTTTTGAAGTTACTAGAGCTTAGGCACAGAGGATTTTATAGCTCACAATAATCTTCTGCATAATCCAGGATGCTATTAATAAAGTTCTGATGAGCTGTCCTCTAGACTGCCCCAGTTTTCTCTTTGTCAAATCAATCCTTTGCTTTCAGTGTAGGATTTGTATGTTGTATAAAACATGAATGTTTACCGCTTCAAGAACAACCCATCAAAATAAACCTTGTATTTGGGCAGTCCCTGGACAGAACATGTTAGATGGAGAATGCTGGCATCCAAACAATCAGATATTTGAAGAGTGGGAAATGAATGGAGGTTATTAATTGATATTCTTTTCCTTCAGTGTAAAAGCAACTACTCCTCCCATCTGCATACACATTTATGCTTTTTGAAATCTTACTGGTATTTGTTTTACTTTTTGAATTCTTTCCTCTTATAAAACTCATCTTCATCCTTCCTGGAGTCAAAGCCCAGACATGGTAAACTGTTAATACTGAAGTTTGAAAGCTGAGAGATGATTATGTGGATGGTGACTTTTACTACCCTGGCTTTATTTTCCTGGCTGCGTATGCTGCTGTAACTATGGCTGTACCAAACACAGGTGGTGCAGAGGCAGACCTTGACACGTCACCTTGGATGCTTCACAACAGCTCACAGCACATTTGTAGTCTGGGCTGTGCTGGCTGAGGAAGTTGCAAAACCGAGAGCCGTTTTCCAAAGCAAATGTTGACTAGAGCAGTGGAAGAGGAGCCACAGCAGTGGATTGTGATGTGCTGAATCAGATCAACATGTGCCATCCTGCTGGACAGGAGCAGGATTGCTCATGCTGTGCTTGTGGATTGACAGTGACTGTATGTGTGCATGTGTGCTGGTGATTAAGCAAAGATGTGACCAAATAATTTAGCATGCTCAGGTTGCACTTTATAGACTTAAGCCTGCTATTATTACTTACATAATCGTAATAGTAGAAGAGAACCGCAACACAAATAAAACCCCTGAAAAGTGTCTTTGAGAAGAGACTGTTTTATGTGTAATCTATAATTGCTGGAATTATAATAGTAAATGGTAGCACTTGGAAGTTGTTAGGTAGGCATTGCCCACAAAATTGGACCTGTGGTTGGCATTAGCTTTTATGTGAGCATCAGATACATGTAAATGTCAGTCTCACTGTGGCCTTGATTTATGGCCAGGGTAATGGCACTATAGCACGAAGGATTTTTGAAGTTCTTATATAAATATCAGAAAAACAGTTGGGCCTTTGATACTAGCATTTTAAATTATGTTAATGTTTGAACAAGTGCTTCCAAGGTAGTAACTGATACTTCTCCTTTATTGAAATCGTAATTTTTGGTATTTTCTGGGGCATTTTAGCATAAAACTCTGGTGGTCTGCTTAAACAAGAGTCAGCCACTACATGTGGTTGAATGGACTGTTGTGTTGCAACAGTTTTGACTTGGCTTCTGACCAATATTCCTTCTTCTCTTATTCCTGTTTTTCTTGCTGAGACATAAAACCTTGGAACAGCAGTGGGGAACATATGGCCTTGGATATCCATGTGATTTTTATTTCATGTAGATGAGGTAGAATGCAGAATGTTATTGGTGGCATTTTTGGTCCTTCCTCATTGTGTAGGTTGGCTAACTTGTGTAGTTACCTACAGGGTCTCCATATGTTTATAGGTGGTTTGTTGGGTTTTTTAATGTTGTTTTGTTTTGGGTTTTGGTTTGTTTTTTGTTGTTTTTTTTTTTTTTTTTAGAATAATGTCAGTGTTACTTCAACAATATATGAAATACATGTGATGGATGTTAGACTTGTAGAGCAAGTTTCACCGTGGCTTTCAGACTGGCCTGATAGTTTAATATGAACCTCTGTTAATAGGTATCAGCAAGCTTAATGTTACAGCTGAGAGTTTAACTGTGCTCCAGTTAATGCTGTCATTTAAAGACTGTGGTGGACAGATGGTATCTACTTTCAATAATTTTACCCTAAGGTCTAATTTAAATCAATAACTTGGACTTTTAGTGATTCTGTCAAGGGTGTGAACATTTCAATTAGAGTTTAACTTATGCTAACTACATCTGTATTTTAAAAGAATAACCCTTCACTAGTTGCAGTGATGTCTGTAATACTGTGTGAGTAACAACCTACTTTTGGTACCCCTCAAGAATGCTTTTAAAAATATTCTAAAAGACACCCCTGTAGACATGACTTGAACGTTTAGTTACTTTACATGATTTTGGATTTTAGTTGTTGGTAAAGTTTATTAAACAAGGAAGGGGTTTTTGTTTTGTTTTTCCCCAGAAGCGCTTCTCTAGAGAAAGGAGAAAAGGAGGAATAACTATTGAAGGCCTCACTACTCAGCAACCCATATGCAACTGAGTTGCCAAAAAGTACCTTATATCATACATACACCCCCTGAAAATCTGTGAACCAGATGTGGCTGGCATTTCTTTTTTTTATTTTTTATTTTATTTTTTTAACAACTCTTACTGCAGTAGTGCAAAACTATTTTCATTTTGATTCAATTGCCAGCTGCTTTTCAGTTCCAGAATCCATGTTGCTGTTTTTTTGTATGGAGCAAAGAAAATTCTGATTGCTTTTCAGGCTGTGCTTACAGAGAAGCCATTTGGGGGAGTTTGAGGTTTGAGGGAGGAAGAGTGATCTGTGCAGCAGTGGAGCAAATCTGATACGAGAAGAAGCAGAGTTAAATTAGAAAGCAATTGTTTTCTTTTGGAGGCATTAGTTTTCTCTTTTGGTGGTTTGCTTGTTATTTTTTTCATTGCCTATGGGGTTACAAGAGACCCAGGAGATGATACAGGGACAGATGTCAGAAGCTTCATTTTGAAACTGGAAAATTCAATGGTGCAAAAATCCTGTATCTGTACAGAGGAGGAACAGTTCTGTTCAGTCTCTTTTAGAAGCTTAGTGCTACAAAGCAAGAAGACATAATCCTGCTAATTTAGTTTCTAGCATGATATGCAAATGTAATCAAATCTAATCTACAAATAAGGTAGCATGTACAAGCACCATACATTCTAGACATGATCTATGCCGGTCAATTGCTTGACAACGTAGATTATTTTAGAAAACTTCTCTCTCAATCATCCAAAAGAAATTTGAGTCAAAATTTTTCTTTTGACTGACTTTGGTTTTTATTTTATTCAGTTTACTGAAAGTGCTTGTTGTGGAAATTGTGTTGTGTTGGAGATTTCTAATAACCCAAATTTTGTTCAAATAATTATCTTATGGAAATGTGAAGTAGATTCTGGCATGTTTTCTCATTCATTTATAGTAGCTTGAAAGAATATGTTAGCACACCGTCGCATGTGTAATTCAGCAGAATGACTTGGTCAAATGGGTCAAGTTCTGCCAGCACAGATGTGTGTGTTTGATATCCCATTGGAAGTCTTTCTCTCAAGCCTAACTGTATTTCCTAGGGAGTTACAGACAATGTCCTTCAGCTGCTGCCTGTGAGAGGCTTTGTTTAGCCCAGATCTCCATGCATGCCCAGCTGACTTTGGCAGCATCTACCAGCCCTACCCTCACTGCAGGTCTGGGCTTTGGCACTGAGAGTTTGGCATGGTGGCACAGGAAAGCTGAGTGTGCTGTGATGGAGTTGTTCTTGTATCAGTTGACGTTCTGTTCTGTGGTGGTATTGCTGCTCAGAAGAGAGGGACATGCAGACTCAGTACTATTTTTGGCCCTGTTAGTTATAGTTAGACAAAACCATCCCATTATTAGGTGTTACATCTCAATATAAACCTAATACAAGTTCAAGTCAGTGGCTTTTTATTAGTGATTGCATCTTAGTGGAAACTGGTGACTATTTAGATTCAAGCATATTATAACCTAAATATCAACAGTTGTATGATAGCATTTTTTAATTGGATAGTAATTTCCCAGACTTTTCATTCACTTTAGTAGCCATTGTTTGACCTCATATTCTTTTTCCATGCTAGGCCTAGTCCAAAACCAAATCATGATTATGAAAGGCTGAAGATTCAGTGTATGAAGGCCATGTCAGACTTACAGTCTCTGCAGAACCAACACACCAAGACACTGAAAAGGTGTGAAGAAGCAGCAAAAGAGGCAGATTTTTATCAGTAAGTATTAGTAAAGCTGTACAAGGTAAGAGTTTACCAGTCTGTGCTAGATCAAAAAGTACTAGAACATGGCAATCAGGTAAATGCTGTTTTTCCACTTAAATTGCAAGATCAGTGCTTGCATCAGATATGACATTTCTGGCCCATTTGAAATTATCAAGTATGGACTGCTTGTTTTACCTTTAGGAATTTGAGATAGAAATCCCCAAATCCTGTCTTCATGGGATCAAAAAAGAAAGCCTGATTACTGATTTGAAGTTGCAATCTAATAGTTTTAGTGCCAGGCTAGAGAGCAGAATATAATCCAAGAGAATGGAATTTCTTACTCTCTTTTAATAGATTGTGATAGCTCTCATGACAATTTGTGGAAGTTTTAACACAGGCTACATTCAAATGTTATTTCCTTCTGCAGTAGTTGGTAAAACCCCGTGCTCTTTTAAAAAAAAAAAAGTTGGCATTCTAAAGAATTTATCATTGTCACTGAAATCTGAATGACAGCAGATTAATAACCTACATGTAAAGATTACATCTGCTTAATTATGGGAATATAATTTTTGAAAAGGCTTTTTTTTTAACAGGTGTTCTAATTTTAAGGAAACTTTTTTTAATGCCTTGGTCGTTCTGTGCAGGAAATGTTGGTATTTCACTTCATATGGAAGGAATACAGCCTATCTTAGAATGCGAACTTTTTCTATATAAATACCTGTTTAAACATTTACCAGCAAGTGTGAGAGTTACGGTAGAATCGTTGTGTTTCAACAATAGAATCCAAAAGTATCCAAAAGTCACTTTTTTGATCTGCAGTAGTAACATACATTCAGTTGACTTACCTGCTCTTTTTCAGCATTGGCTTAGTCTAATTTTAGACTTGTACCTTGAATTTTAATCTGAATGATAGCCTCCTCATGTGGCTCTCAGTTGTTTAAGTGAGAGTGTATTTCTTTCAATAATTATGGCTGGCATAACGAAATGTGGAGAAACTTATTATCTTGAGTGTAGTTGAAACATACCTAGCGTGTTTTTGTTGGTTGTTGAGTTTTTCTGATAGTTTGGGGGTTTTGTTTGTTTTTAAAACAGTAGCACGCAAGGAGATTTTTGTTGTTTTCATCTATGTTTTGTTTAGCTGACGCTCAGCTGAGGAGCTTGAGAGAAAGTGGAAATGATTGGTGGGACAATTCCTGTTATCGCAAGAATCATCATATTATGCTGTTTGTGTTTGTCTGCCTGCTTTTAATGGCTATGAAACGGCATTGACAGGTGGCACAAATCCATCATCTCTTCTGATGAGGTTTAAGAGTGCTATGTACTTTTATCTGATTTCATACCTATGTCCCTGTTTGTTTCTGGTTTTGTCTTTTTCCTGGTGCTTGGAATATGCAAATATGCAGAATTGAGTCAGACTGACCCGCTTTCTTGGTAGGAAATTCATGCTTGAAATGAATTACTCCAGGACTTTGTCCTTGCAAGTTGGCCTCTAAGAGTATTTCTTGTGTGCCGTGACAGCACGTTGCACAGTCGGCTGCTGAGCGACCAGTCCCAGCTGAAGGAGGACATGGATACCCTGAAGAGGAAAAACACGCAGTTGGTGCGGGAACACAATCACCTGCAGCAGTCGTGTGAGGAGATGAAGAGACTTCACGATGAGGATCAGAAGGAGATAACAGACCTGCGCAGCCAGCAGCAGCAGGTGAGCTACGGCCTGGAGTGTCTGTGGATTCTTCCTCTCATAAAGAAATATGAATGTACAGAGTTGCTGCTTTTAGTGTCCTACTGGTTCTGAAACAGCCTCCTGACCTTGTACAGTATTAGGGGAGACAATGACATCTTGATTACTAATTGATTTTCTTTGTCTAGCTGGAAAAAAAGAATTAGGAGTATTTAAATGCAGAGATGAAAAAGTGTACATCAAGATTGTGTGTGCATGATATTTTTTTAAGTGGGTAGAGAGGCATCAAAAATCTAACTTAAAGTTGCAAAGTGATTAAAAAGATGACTGTTTTCTTAGGGTATTTTATGGGACAGGGCTTACTTTAAACTTGCGTGCTGTGTTTGTTGTTTGTATTTTGGGAAGAATCACAAAAGGTTGATTAATGTTTTTGAACTTGAAACAAAAAGAGACAAAATTTTCGTGACTGGAAGAGTTGGACACTTCATAACTTTGTATCACAGGCTGTCTTCAGGTCAGTGTTGTTCACATATTCTGAAAATTTAAAAAAGAGTAATACTAAGAAGCAACTGGTTATATCAAGTCCTCTGTTCACCTACCAAAAAATCTGTTCATTTAGTTAGATTTGTTACAGTAACATGTGGAATGGTTAAACAGAATGTCTCGGTTCACTGTGTGTAGGCTGATTCACAGGGCAAACTTGCAAGTCAAACATTAGGCTTCAGAAGCAAAATCTATGCAAGCCAAAATAATTATTTGCTAAGGTAGGAGGGGCAAAGGTCAAAGCAAGCTGGATGTGCTGAATGATACTTTAGGAGGTGCTTGAAGGTAGGGCAAAGATGAGTGAAGATTTGTTCTTCCTCTTTTATCCGTTTCTCTAATGCTATCTTGCGAGTTCTGCTGTGAAACTGTTTAGTGGCTTTGTTCAGAAGATAGCAGAAATGATCTGCTGTGTCAGCCTGGGCAAATAGCTTAATTGGTCTGTGCCTCAGTTTCCCAGTCTGCAAAGCAGGGATGCACAACCTCTGAGAGAAGGCTATTCTATTTTGCTGTTTGGTCTTGAAGTTTGAAATTATCTGGAAGCACAGAAGGAGGCTGAAGTATCATTGTCAGGATTGATTTGAAGAAATCCAGTCTCATGTCAACATCATGATTAAACCTTTAAAGAAAACTATGTTTGTGACTCTTAGTGGGAAAATTGTGTAACTCCATTTCTCAGCCTGTCAGAGTGAATCATGGTATCTTGAAGGGGTGCCAAAAGTCTTATCTTGTCCCTGTAATTTCTCGTATGAATTAGTCTAACTCTGTGTTGATCCCTCTGACGTGTTGTTTCATTGTCAGGCCATAACAAAATACATCTTGGTGGCCTCAGAGAGCAAAAGCTTTTGATCAAATTACTCTTTGTGTGGGATTGTCATGGATTTGCTGTGTAGCAGCTGACCAGCTTAAGTTTCTGCTGCTCACATATGGAGTTTCATGTTGCCACGGCTGTGTTTCTTGGGCCAGCTGGGACTATTTACTTTCTTTCAGACTAGGATTTTGAATGGGAGACATTTATTGCACTGGTGTGTCCATCTTCCTCTGGCAGATCTCTGTTAGCAAGTTTATGCTGAATTCCATCCAATTTTTTTTATATTAGTCCTTCTTTTCTATAATTATTTAGTGTATTTTCAACATCAGTACATTCCATATATGCTTTAGACAGTGAGAAGTGGTTTGTTTCTGTTTGGATTCTTAAATAATTTGTTCTCAAACCTGTTCTTAAACTCCTTTGGGAAATAGTCTTCAGAAAAATGGCTTTCTTGAGTGGGTTTAAATCTATGTCTTTACATTTTGTGTATGCCTGCATTTTACTACGTGTTTAGCTTATCTCAGATGGTTCACTGAAGCATGCTGGCTAATCATGTGCCCAGCTCGGAGCGGGTTATACTGCTGGACCCGTTGAGGATTGGGATGTGTGCGGAAACAGCCCAAGTGCAGTCTTGTTCCAGGGCCGCTTTTATGTATCTTGGTTACTTAAAGGAGACCAATGTCAGACTGAAGAACTTTAGTCTCTGTTATCTTGCCTGTGTAGCAAAGTGGTTTATTAGCAATGACAGTGGTTGGCCTCTACCTCTGGGCATTAAAGAGTGGGCAGCCTCTTGCTCTCCCCTTCCCTTCTGCAGGCATCCAGGTTCCTCCATGTTCAGGAACTGGTCCTTACTCTGAATATAAGACAGAAAAGAAGATGAAGAGCCAATTTGTGCAGGATAGCTGCTGTGTGTTGGGTTTCAAATTTTTATAGAGCTCATGTTTTCTATCTTTTTTCTTTCTATTTGTTTATACTTTTTGTTTTCAGGTAGTTAGGAACATACCTTTGTAGGCTAATGTTAGTATTATATAATTCCTTGCACCTCTCTATGTAGAACATTCCCGTTTCTTCCCACTGCTCCTTCAGGGCCAGATTTCAATTTAAAAGATAAAACCAGAAAAAAAGGAGCATAGAATGGAAAAAAGAAAAGGGGGGGGGAAGGTTTTAGGCTTTATTTCAGGCATATTTTTTGCCTTTTGAGAATGAACAAGGACTAGATTTGCTGACACTCATTAGGGCTTTCTTAGGTTGTTGCTGGTCATGTATCATCAGTGTTGCGATTTACAGCAAGATTCCTACATTGATGTAAATTTATTTAAAACTTAAGATTCAGGTCAGGCTTTATTCATGTTTAAATGGATTTTTCTCTTCCTGTTCATATTTTATGTATGATTTTTGAAGCACAAACCTCTGTGGGAAGTTCTCAGATGAAATATTGTATGAATATTAAAATAATATGCCTGAGTGTGCAACATATTTTGGCTAGATTTTATTCTCATTAAGTTTTTAATTATTTAATTCATTCTTAGAGGATACAGGCAACCTATCATGAATGCCACCTCGTGGACATGTCGTAAATTACCACTATCATCTTGGTCATCAAGTAGTGATTACCTTTTGTTAAAACTACAAGTACTTCAAAAACAACATGGGTTTAATAGGTGTTCATAACAATTGCCATTAGAAAGAGATTTTCATACACTGGTGCACTTGTGATAAAGCAGACAGAAAGCAGATGTAATAATGCTTAGAGTAACAGTGGCACTTAGAAGAGGTTCAGTCTTTCTTTAGTCATTAGAAAGAATGATTGCTAAAATTGGTTAATATATTTTTGTTTTAATTTTGTTTCTTATTATCTATTTTTAATCAAATTTCTTGACCTGATTAACGGTAAAGGTTATTGATAGAGTTTCTGGCGGTTTTTTTTTAAGGTTATGAAGCAAAATGGATCATCAGAGATATTAAACAAACTTTACGATACAGCAATGGACAAGCTGGAGGGTGTGAAGAAGGACTATGATGCCCTGAGGAAACGGTACAATGAGAAGATCGCGAGTCACAACACGGATCTGAGCCGCCTGGAACAGGCTGAGGAGGAGAACAGACGTCTTCAGAAACAGATCGACATGCTAATGAAGCAAAGGGACACAGCAATTCATTTCCAGCAGCAATATTCATCCTCTCTTAGGAGGTATAACCAAGTTTTGATACTTTGAGGTATCAATTCTAATGTAGCGTCTTATTTTCATTGTGGTAGAATCACAAATACCTTTCTAATCTTTTTTCTAAATTTTTCCTCTAGCGTATGTAATCTTGGTGTGATGAGTAAGCATGTGTACTTATATAAAATTTTCTGGAAGGTTCTAGAATGTGTGATGGGGATGTTAATTTGGAGAAATGGTGCATTTTGTTAAGAAAAGGGTTTCCCAGTTACAGTTATGGAATTGTATGAGGACTTTTAACCATTGTTTAGCTCTTGTGAGAAAGGAATACTCTGCTTTTCAATCTATGTTTATTTTTAGTTGTAGGAGTTGTTGTTTTTAGGAGTCAGATATAACCAGAATTTTGTTAAAGCTCAGACTTTGTTCCAAACAAACTGTTTAGCGCATAGTGAGCCTGTATATATATAATATCCTTATTTAAATATAAAAGCAAATCAGTAAGGGAATATAATTTCTAAAGGTGTTTTGCAAATGAAGATCATCTCAAGCCTTAGTTAACTTTCATGGTATTAGAATTGCAGACTGAGGGGGACTGTGAGACAGGGCTTTGGGCTGGCAGCAGAGTTCTCTGGCTGCAAGGGTTTGGGAGTCTTGGTTCACTGAGAAGGTGCTGCTACAAGCAGTGCGTGTGTTAAAAAAGAAGGGCACAGACACTGTTATACCCACACTTATCCCCCCTCTCTGCTCCTTGATACCAAGCCTACACAGTCAACCATATGGGGTAGGAAGGGCATCAGCACACACAAGGACTGCAAAGAGCATCCATGGTTGTGTTAAGAATGTTTTCATTGACTGTTAGAGGTGATACACAACTCCTACAGACCAAAGCCAAAAAATGGGGTTTTTTCCACATTCGTAAATGGTTCCTAGTAATTATTATGGTTTAGTCCTTAAAGAGGTTCTCTAGTATTCCTTAAGGTTCACTGATGTTCCTAAAGCAGTGGTTATTTTGCAGCACAGAGAACACATTTTTTAAGAAGTCTTCTGTGATTGTTTTACCAGTGGATACATTTGGTTACCCAGCCAAATCCTTAGTGTATGAAAATGAGTAACAACTGTCTTACTGGTCTTTCTGCTTGTTTTTAGGTTTGAATCAGTACAGCAGGAACTAAGTAACGCCACAGCACAAAACAAAGAGTTGCAGAGAGAGATGGAGCGATTACAGTCAGAGGTGACAAGGTTCAAAACAATGCAGCTGAAAGCAGCCAAGGATGCAGAAAAATACAAGGAAGAAAGGGATTCGGTTTTCAATGAGTACCGCCTCATAATGAGTGAGAGAGATCAAGTAATCAAAGAGGTAGATAAGCTTCAGACAGAACTGGAGCTTGCAGAGTCCAAATTGAAGAACACCTCTTCTGAGAAACGAGTGGCCAGTGAAGAGATGGAAGCTTTAAGACAGGTACTAACCTATTGTTTTAATGGGGAAGGGAAATAAGTATATGCTGTTGATGCTGGAATCAGGAACGTATAACTGATTAATGGAAAATAGGAATCCACTGCAAAGAGGCAATTGTGTTCTGATGTTTTCCTATAGCAGTCCTTTTTACTATCAGTTTATCAAGATTCCATGTTTGAACAGAGTACCTGCCAGTTGAAATTTGCTATTCACTTGACTTAGTTCTGTTTTACATATTATAAATCCTTTCCTTTGCTATGTTAGTCTTTTATAATGCTTAAGTAATGCTCTCTATAATAATATAGCTCTAAATACTAATTATTTTAAACTTTTAACCTCTACAGGAACCGCTGGATACTATCTGCTGTGGCTTAAGACAGTATATGATCAAGTCATCTCAAATACTTATGCAAAGCCTGTGCTGACATGCATGTTCTTAGTCATTTGCCCTTCTACTGCTTCTAAGTTAAAGAGGATATTTTGAAGATTTTTTTCTTTAGAATTCAGACATGCCTTAAAGTGTATGAAACCAGAACTTTCTATTTTTCAGCAATATGTTTTTGAAATGCTTCTATCACAGCCGTGTCAGAATGAAGCTGTTATGATTGCCAGAACACAATTTGCTGCTCAGTTTCATTTCCGCTGACATGCATTCACTTGACTATTTGGTTTACAAATACTTAATTTAGTATGAAATAGATACAAGCAAATGTATTCCATTGCCTATAAATCTCATTTTACTATTTTCACAGCATTACATCTCAACAAAATACTCTTACAAAAAATTAAGGTGTGGAGCTTTCTTTTAAATAAATAACACCATTTTTTCAGGAACATGATGTGGATTGTGACATGCGGCATCAGAGCTTCTAAACATGACTAAATTCTGGTTTTAAGAAGCCATATTTTTCAGCTTTGCGTATTTGTCAGCTCAGTAATTCAGCTCCACAGTGAGTGAGGTTTTAATATGTTTCATACCTCTTCTACTTTCATCAAAGCATTTAAGCGAATTGAATTGTCTGTTGATTTCAGTGGTAGGGTTGGAATCAGGGTAGATTAGGAATACTCATGGAAATAGCCACAATTAGTCATTCTGCTCCAATTTGTTATCTCTGTCATTGTAGCACTATGGGTAATTTGCCAAAGTGCCTCGAGGGGCAGGGAATTAAAATTTTAAATACATGGGTATTGACTTAAAGGGGTGTTTGAACAAGAATCAGCAAGAGCCTAGGACTGGTGAGTGTGGTGCTGGCAAGGAATAGACATTGCATTTTTCTTCACTCCCAGAACTGGCCCTTCAGCAAGCGGAAATAACTGCTTCTGTAATATTCTGAAAGGTGTAAAATAGCTGTACTGTGAGTTGTCTTTTTGTTCCCATTTTTCTTTCCTGTAGCTAACAATCTTCTGCTTGTAAAGAGGTATGTTCTTGCATCACATAGTACTGGCTTGCTGCAGCTGTGTTCAATGCATAAAGGATTTTCTCATTCTGTTAAGGAAAATGTTTGAAACATTGAAAAAATGTATCAATAAATGTATCGATTCACTTGAAATAGTATCCTGAAATATATCCCCTGTGAGTGGGATTATCTTCTCAGTGCATAGTTGTTCTGGTGCTCTCTGAAAAGGCAACTTAATGCTTTTCACTTTTCTTGTGATGTATAGTACCTTTAAGTGCCCTATTACGTAGTGCTAATTGATTGTTTGAAACAGCACTGAACCCATTAAGGTAATTTTAAATGTAGTTTCTTCCCTGAAGCTTGTGTTTGCTAGTGTGCCTTTGGTGACCCGGACAAATTGTAAAGCAACTGAAATGGAGAAGAGGTTGATTTTTTTAAGGCATTGTGTCTGAGCAGCTACTGTTGAGGTCAGACAGTTAATTTCCAAGTTAGACATGTAAGCTTTTATTAGTCACACATGCCCAAACTTATTAGTTCAACAGACATCTAAAATGTACTGATTTTCTGGTATTTATAAATGATAAAAGAAATCTCTTGATTTTTGCACCATTGGAAAGTTTTGGATTAAGTTCTCATGAACTCAGCCACTCAAAGCCAGGTATGTTAGAGATTTCCCCCTCTCCTTTCTCCAATGGCGTTTTTTGTTTGGCATAATCTTTTGCTCTGGCAAATACTTAGAATGTTATGTTTCATCTCAGTGATAGTCGATTTTCCCCTCTGTTTAACAGATCTGTTATATTTTGTCCTTATGTTATATTCAGATACGAGAACTTCCTTAAAACATAAAAATAATTCACAAATTCAGAATCATTCAACTCAAACTGCTCTACTGTTTTCAAACAGAAGCTGTTCTAGTCAGTGCCAAATGGCGCATTTTCCTGTGCTGTCACGTTGTAATTTTGTGCAAATGTCACAGGAAAAAGACAGAGGTGAAATTTTACCACCACTGACCACTGGAGGCAATGGCTGCTCTTATTCAGATGGTTTATACTGAACATGCTGAATTAAACTGTGGTAGTGTGTATTTTTTCCAACCACTTTAAAGAACTGTAAATTCTTGTTTAGTGAAGGTCTTGCTGAGAACTTTCCCACTGCCTTCCTTGGTGACTTTCGTCTCAGCTGCTTGTGGGAAAAGACTTAATATGTTTGTGTAAGTTTTATACACCCTTTTGAAGGCACGCTTTCGACAAACTGTAGTTAAACTATGCAAAATGCTGTTTTCAGTACTAAAACTTATCTGCACCAACAGACAGTTCAGGGATTTTTCTCTCTTCAGAGGTACTAAGCAAGGAAGGTCTTGCTGGTGTTGAAAGCACTTAGGTGTTCTGGTAATTGAGATTCACTTACAGAGTGCTTGTCTGCTACTCTACAGCAAAAATGGCCCTCTTAATGTCATTGTTAATAGTCTGAGTAGCCTTAATTAGATGTATATCTCAAAAACAATTCTGTTAGTAGATCAAAATGCAATTGTCATCTGTGCTTTAAATATTCAATTTTATTTTTTGCAAACTGTAGAGATAAATAGAATGAAAATCGGTTTATGACGTGGTGTCTTTCTATCCTTAAGCACTTGAACCCTTTCTTTCTTTTGCTTTTGAAATGTAAGCTATCTCTGGTGAGCTTTTTGTGATCAAAACATCAGTAGTTTCCAGCGAGGAGTGCCTATGTGTAGGAGGACTTCTTTGTAGCCATTGACTGAATGCTTCTAGATAGCTGAGCCATCTGAAAATTTAGTGGCATGAAATTGGATTGTTTCAATGACCCTTTCTTCTAATGGGAAGTCTAATTTAAGTAATTTTAGAAGGGCAGATTCTCTTTTAGAACACATCTACATTTGCCTTATCTTTTTTATTACAATGCAGTTGAATTCCACACTTAAGATGTGCTATCATTCTGCTTTAAAGAATATTGTAGTTTTGTCTTAGAACATTCTGTAGCACATTGATATCTTAATGGCATATAACTTTAATGTTCCTTTAAAATTTATGGTGAAGCTGTAAGATGCTTATGCAGCTGGGTTGTCTAAATTATTTCAGTCCTGTAAAATTGAAGTAGTTGTTTAAAAATACTTGTAATATATTCTTACCCTTTGCCATGTTTAACAGCATTTTTTTTTTTAAACACCAGGTCTGTCTGGTTAATAACCTTTTCTCATTTAGGTTCCTCAAAGCTATGAGCACTTCCAGAATCCTGCTTACTTTTGACAAAGCATTGTGCTCATGTGATGGTGTGGTATTTTTAATACCACGTTTAATATTTTTTCCTAGTACTTACTTGTATGTAATGTGATTTGCTCCCATTTTTCAGAACATTAGTGGTAAACTGTCTAGGCTTTTAAGGTGTCATAACATGTATCCAATTGGAAAAATGAACTATTTCCTTCTGGACTTAACCTACTGCAAACAATGGATCTTGTTTTAGGAACTAAACTCTGCTCTAGTGGAAAGAGATCGAGCGATTTGTGAGAGGAATGAGTTACTGGAAAAATATTGTCATGAAGTGAAGGACAAAGCTGAGGCCCAGAAGGAACTTGATCAAGCTTGCAAGGATATAGAGACAGTGAAGGAAGAAAGAGATGTTGCCAGAAAAGAGAGAACAGAAGCTATCATCCAGAGAGACCATCTACTAAGGGAATATTATCAAGCCCGTCAGGTACTGCAAGTCTTCACTGATACCTTTTTCTTTATTTGCTTAGTTAGGTCAGTAACTTGCAAGAGATTAAAGGTCTGGGCACATTGGGAGTCTTCCCCCTTTTCCTCAAGTCACCCTAAAATACATACATGTACATGTATGTTCTTCAAGACATATTGACAGAAATTCTTGTTTGGAAGAAATACAGTTGTGCTTCGTATTAAGTTTCTGTTTTAAAATATAAATAAAACCATTGACATTTTAACCTAATTGTAAGTCAATAAGTCCAGATTCATTAGTTTCATTTATGTTCTTGAAATTCACCACACACAGTTGTTTGCAAGCCCACAGCTTGTGGTGGGCTGTACTGTTGTAGTTGGCTTGTGTTATTGTTTCACAAGCTTGGAGTTTTCTCGATGTATTTGTCTGACTGTTGTCACCATCTTTCTTGTTCAAAATAGAGAATTTTAGAGGGACGAGTTAACTTAAGAATAAAGTCATTCTTATCTAAAAGAAGCAGCATTAAATAAAAACTTTCTTGCAATTCCATTGCTCTTCAATTTCATTGCTTTGGAATTAAGGGACCTGTATGAATCCCAGGTCTTGGGATTGTTGTCCCAGGGTAAATAACAGGTGTTAATGCAGGAAATATGTGTTGTAACTGCATATAGTAGAGTGTCTGATTTCTAAGTCTACTTGTAGGCTTTTTTCTGTCTGCTCAGCAGACCAAGATTGAAATATAGAATGTCATCTCTGAAATATGAAACATTCACTGATGTTATTTTGAAGTGAGAATTCTTATTCATGTAGTTGTACTACATGTGCTACTGGATGAAATGCATTACAACAGGTTTTATCTTTCCTCCCACTCCCCCAGAGTTGCTGTTAAAATAAATGAATATTTTTCATGAAAATATAAGAATTGAATACATCAGGCAACATACATATAGTAAAAGCTGTTTGTGCATGTGTACCTAAAAATTGTGCCTAAAATACTTATCTGTGTTTCTTAATTCCTAGATACAAGATTCTGCTACCCTAGACATAGAAAGAGCAAACAAAGAAATTGAAATGCTTCGGAAACAATATGAGGCAATGTCACAAGAACTAAAGGAAGCTGTCCAGGAAGCAGAAGTAGCCAAGTGTAGGAGGGATTGGGCCTTTCAAGAGCGGGATAAGATTGTTGCAGAACGGGAAAGTATACGGTAAACAACTGCTAGCTGATACATGAGTGATCTCTGTAACACCTGGTGTGCAGTTGATGCAGTCCTAGGATGGCTGGATTTGCTAGCACTTCCTCTGCATTAGCTGTCACACAGTGATTTTTTTTTTTTAAATGTTGAGGGTACCTTACAAGATCTTTGTCATTTTCTGTGCTTTCATACCCAAAATGTCTCTAGTAAACACCCTTGAGTCTAACAGCACTGCTGCATAGGAACAGCCAATCGTGCATTCTTTTAGGCATGCTATACTAATAATCAGTCCTGCTGTAGCTCTAGTCCTGCAGATAATTCTTTACCTGTGGAGACCTGCACAAAAAGTATCCAACGTATTTGCTACTAAATGTATCTAAGGAACTAAGGGAAAATACTTAAATGAGAGTTTTTTCTGCTAGTTTAAAGAAGATAAGTAGAAACAAGGTTCTGAAAGGGATGAAGAATTAAGTCCTAGCATATGTAATTTTTTTCTTCCTTATCCTTTTTTATTTTGCAGATAGATACCTTTCGAAACTGCTCTTTGAAATTTTACATTAACTATACAATGTGGTAAAACCAGTTTGCTTTAATAGGGTTTTAAGTAACTAGATTGAAACATTTTTCTTTTGAAGAACTTTGTGTGACAACTTAAGGAGGGAGAGAGACCGGGCTGTGAGTGACTTGGCTGAAGCTCTTCGCAATCTGGATGACATGAGAAAGCAGAAGAATGATGCCATTCGTGAACTGAAGGAACTGAAGTATGTTAGAAAAATGATCAAACTGCATGAAAGTTTGTGATAAAAACTTTGTTTTGTTAGCTGTGTTCTTAAGTGAACCATATGTTGTTCCAGCTGTAGGCAGCAGGCATTCATGTTATTGTGTGTGGAAGCATTGCCTATATTTTTAGTTATCATGGAAATTATTATGCTGGACAGTATCAATTTTATCTTATTAATGAGACTCCTAGTGTAAGCTTTGTGCTGTGGAGATACACTTATACAATATTGGGATCCTTTCACTGAAGTCATGTTAGCTGCAGTTTAGTTCCTCTCAACTGTTTACTTACTGGTTTATGGAAGAGGTTTTGCCGTTGGTATTTGTCATGCCCTACGTACTGATGGAGCTCATCTGAGGCTAAATTAAAGGCATTTTGGAAGATGTGAGAAACCTAATAGTGCACTTAGTCATGTAAAAATATTGCAAAAAATGTAAGACTATGTTAAGACAATATATAGAAATGGAAACTCAATTTGATAGCAGACCAAGGATATTGGAAAGACAGAAGCTGAAGGAAATTTTTGACACAGCTTGGATTTTTGATTTAGAAAACCAAGTATAACATCTATCACAATCATAACGTTATTTTTCAGTTTATTTAAAAGGGGGTTGTCTCTGTCTGCAAGTAACAGTTTTCTTTGCCTAGGGAAAAGATGGAAAATCAATTGGAAAAGGAGGCCAGATTTCGTCAATTGATGGCCCATAGTTCCCATGACTCAGCCATAGATACAGATTCTCTGGAATGGGAAACAGAAGTGGTAGAATTTGAAAAGGACAGAGTAAGTAAAATCATACACTGCATTGTCTTGTGTATTGGATAGCTCTGAAGCCAATTATGATCCTTTAATACTAGGTAAGATTAAAAATATGATTTTGGTCTTTTTAGTTCTTTATTGTTTGGCAAAGGATCATGTAGGTGCACATGGAGGCAGCAAGTGCAGTTTACAGCTTCATGAAGTAGTTGATAAAACCAAGCTGTTACATACAAGCTTTGTAATTTTCTTCATGTGCATTATAAATAAAAATAGTTCCTACATCTACTGTTGTAGGGTACCCAGGTCCATCTAGTATAGGGTTCTTTAAGTTTGTGATTCACTGCAGACATGGCAGTGCTAAGGCAGCCAAAACCTAAGATGTGAAGGAAACAGTGATATTAGAGGCCAATCTTTTACTCCTACAGGCAACAACACTTAAAATCTATGCATAGAATAGTTTTACGCTAAGCTATTTCTCTTACTTTTGCTCAGATATGCTGGTTAGAAATTTTTAAAGTATTAAGGATACTTATTCATGGTGAACATGTATTTTAGGGCAACATTACTTTTCAGTTTGAATATCTGGGATGAAAGGAGATGCTAAACTCCTGCTTGTCTGTAGAGGAAATTAAATCCTTTTTCTATTTTGGCATATTGAGTAAAGTTCTTATGTTTAGCAATCCAGATAACCTCTACTTCCTCTCTTTATCCTAGCAGTATTTTTCTCCATATAATTTCACTTTTTTTCATTGTACTCCAGAATTTTTCTTTTGCTGCTATGTATGTAATTCTTGTATGTTCTTCTATTTGAAATGTTTGGCTGGTACATCACATTTGTTAGTGTTAATGCCAGAGGACACCTATAACTAATGGAATTGGGAGCTTATATATTTACGTACAAAAAATAAAAACTTGCCTGATGCAGGAACCCTGTAAATGTAAGTACATAGTGCAAACATGCAGTAATGCCTCTTCCTAACAGACAGTTAGCAGTTTGCCAGTGCAGTTGAATCACTTGTTATTAATATTTACTAGGATGATATGGACTTGAAAGCACTTGGTTTTGATGTGGCAGAAGGTGTGAATGAGCCGTACCTCCCTGGAGACTGTGGGATCTTCGTTACCAAGGTAGACAAAGGAAGTATTGCAGATGGTCGGTTAAGGTAGGGTTTGACTTTGGGATATCTGTCTTTTGTTGGTCGTAATAAACGAAATATAAGCATAATGGAAATTGTCTTCATTTTTTTCATTTCTTGAAGTTCTTTTTTCTTTAGCATTTGCCATGTGTGTATGTCTTGGTCACCCCAGGACAGTGTATTATTAATGCTGGTTGGGAAATCACACTGAGAAGACCAATGCCTAAAAGCATTACAGAAGTTAAACACTGGTTGACTCAGAACTTAAATCTCAACAGGATTTGAAATGTTGTTCTGTTGCACTGTGCCCTATTTACTCCATTATGATCTCCTCAAATCTAGGTCTATTTATTTAAATTTTGGGAAAGACATGAGGGTAGGTTTTTGAAGGAGGGCAAGAGAAAAGGAGAGTAGAGCAAAGGATGATTTGGAACCATCTCCTATTCTTAGTGTTGATAGCAGCTTTTCAAAGAGTTGCTTTTAAATAAGAAATAGTCAGCAGTGATTTAAGGACATACTTTTCCTAGTGAAGTGCAGGCTAGCAGTCCTGGTTTTCATTTAGCTGCTATTTAATGCTTTTTCAGGAATGAATAACTCCAGATAATGAAGAATGAGTTTATGGAGATCAGCTCTGTTGCATGCCTTTTCATGGAACGTTATTCATGTGCTGTGTCCAGCAAAGTGTGCTTATAACTGACCTGCCTAATTCTGTATATCTACCAGAGTGAATGATTGGCTGCTGAAGATAAATGATGTGGATCTTACCAATAAGGACAAAAAGCAAGTTATAAAAGCTGTTCTAAATGGAGGAGGTGTTATTAATATGGTGGTTCGAAGAAGGAAATCTTTAGGTGGGCGAGTGATAACACCTCTTCACATCAATGTTTCTGGACATAAAGGTAATGACTATAAAGGATGGATGTAAATGGCACATGTTTGTTCAGCCAGATAAGGCTTGACATAAAGGTACATGTTCTCTGAGCCTTTGCTGAAATCACACACTGTTATGACCTCCTAGATAGGGGTTTTCATTAATTTTTTTTTTAAGAAACCAAGAATGCTGTTATTAATAATAACTTCGTTCTGTAAGTACAGGTTTTCTTTTTGTCCTTGGGTGGATTTTAGTTGATTTTTTTTTATTAAATATTTGTCTCTAGTTAGCTGCCTGTTTGGGATGTTCCTGGGAGTGTAAATAAGTCTGTTAAACCCAGTTACCCGATATTTGTGTGATTATTTTATTTTTTGGGATACTCAAAATCCTTGTTTTCCCTGTCTTGTTATTTCTTTGAAAGGGTTTTCAGAAATTGAAATTCATTTGGATTGGTAGTCATATTTATTTCTTGTGCAGGGAGGTCAGACATACCATTTGAGCAATATATTTGAATTGCAGAATCACATACTTTTTTGTGTATTTCAGATAGTGGGGTCAGTCTAGAAAATGGAGTTTTTGTTGCTGCTGTTGTGCCTGGAAGCCCAGCTGCCAAAGAGGGTTCCCTTACTGTGGGAGATAGAATAATTGCTGTAAGTCTTAAGAATGCATTTGCCTTTTAAAATTTTTATTTATTTTGAAGTGTTGTCATTGATGCTACTTTTTAAGATGCCAGACATTCCAATTAGTTTTTTACTTTTGCAATATTAAGTCCTTTTTGTAAATTCACTGAATAGTTATTCTAAATGAATGGTTTTGTATGCTGAGTGATGAATATAATGTGCAGCTTATTTCCTGAGTTCATATGAGAATTTTTGTCAGAAGCATTAGCTTATTCTTCACACTTGGCTTATATATGTATATATAAATAATGATATCTGTGATTCTTGTTTTGACTAGGAAAGGTCAGTTCCAAAAAGGCATCCCTTTACTGAGTGTGAGGTTTCTTGTCTCGTAAATGTTGGTACCACAACTGTCCTCTGTTCTGGGGAGGAAGTGTGTCCCTGGGTGCATTTGCAGCCTTACAGGGTGGATGTGGTTTGTGCACTGCGAAAGGGGAGGTGGTTGCTGTTGGTACAGCTGCACAGAGGGCAGGGGTTTTACACTGTGTCCCTGCAGGAGTAGATTGTACTTAGGAGTTTTCTTTTCTCCACTCTTGAGGAATGCACAAACATCAACCAGACTTCGGTCATGTATACATGTGTAGAATAGTGCTTTCTGTCTCAGAGATACTCTACCTTAAATCCTCCCTACCTATCACCTTTGATTTACAGACGTCTGTTGTGGTTTCTTTTGTGTATAGATCAATGGCATTGCACTAGATAATAAATCGCTTACTGAATGTGAAGCTCTGCTACGAAACTGTAGGGATTCCCTTACTCTGTCACTCATGAAGGTGAGTAACAGAAGCTAAATTTGCAGAATTCTTTTGAACTTAGGCAGAATTATTCTAGTTGTTCAAGGAAGAGTGTGTGAAAAAAAAAAGAGTATATCAAAATGGGGAAAAGACAACCATCTGGATACATTTCACTGGTGGTACACTCCCTCAACAGTTATTTCCAAAGTAAGGCTCTTGTGCCATCTAGTAGGAAATGAGACTAACTTACTGTCTTCTTTCCCATTTATTTGCTGGTCACATAAAATGAGTGCTACCACAATTGCTTGCTGCTTCTTGGGTTTTGCTTCAGAGCTGCAGCACTTTTATATGTGGAAGATAAACTGCCTGCTGACTGAAGAAAGGTAGCTTTTAGTCAGGAGGGTGTTGTGCAGAAAACTGAAGTTTTGCTATCATGAAGATTTAGTACAAAGCTTTGTTTTTCAGGCTTATTTCTATGAAGGTATTGTTCTGATTTGCTTTTGAGTTTAGAATCCCATTCTTCTGGGCCTGTCACGTGGATTTTGAGAGTTGTAATTTCAGATCTAGAGAGCTTGAGATTTTAAGAAAGTAAGATGATGAAATGTTTGAGAGGAAATGGACAATGAAAGTTACCTTATTGGCATCACTTATCAGAGGCAGAAGTAGAATGCAGGTCCCTTCACTTTCAGTTGAGTCCTTTTGCCACCGTGTGGAGTTGCCCTTTGGAAACTGTTCTGAAAATGTTACAAAAATTTTTCTATCTTCATTTTATCTGATGTTGTGTGCTTTGAATTGTATGATATTATTAAATAGGTATAGGTAAATCAAGGAGGCTAGGATATGACTCATACTAAACAGAAATCAGCCACAATAATGTCATGACATGTGGTTTTTGTTTTAGGTTTTTCCTCAGAGTTCATCTTGGAGTGGTCAAAATATATTTGAAAATTTGAAGGATTCAGAAAAAATATCAAACTGTAGAGTTCATGCATCAGAGATACAAGCACAAAATAAAAGAAATCTGAAACTCAACAGCTCAACCCAGACTGACATTTTCAATCCAGACATCATGGATGGCAAGAAGGACCAGAGTGATCAGGGCAGCACTTCATTTTGCGATCACAAACCTTTCCCGAACAACACGTTACGAGTAGACTCTCGTAGGAACACTGTGCACAGTTGCCATAGTAATTCAGAGCACAGTCTCAGCTCCTTCAGCCCAGAGACATATGGGGACCAAGGCTATGGGGCTGTTGACATGGACAATAGGAGGCTGCCCTATGAACCTGCGGGAACTGACTGTGTGATGGTTGAGACAGCATTTGACAAAGGACATGGAACTAAGCACAGTGGTGGTACCTGGCCAAAAGTCGTGGTTAATATCTCAGCAACAGAAACAGAAAAGTTCTCTGTGTACAAAAAGCCAAAACAAAGGAAATCTATCTTTGACCCTGATACTTTCAAAAGGCCACCAACTCCTCCCAAGCTGGAGTACCTTTCCCCTAATCAGGTTACAGGCCATTCACCTCAGCCATCAAAAGCTGAAGTGGCTTCAACTCCTCCAACTCCTCCTAAGAGAAGTGACTCTATCAAATTTAAACATAAACAGCAGGCAAGCTCTGCATCAGAGTCTACGGTAACAACAGGATCACCACCCACCAGCCCAGCCACTGCCCAGGCTCCAGTTTCCTTGGCACTTAAACAGGACTCTGCTACTCTCAAGGGGCGCAGCAGGAATGCTGGCCATTATTATCGGGAGGAGGGAATTGACTGCACTCACCTATCTTCAAGGAAATCCTGTGAAGATGACATTGGCTTTCAAAGAGTTGAAGAGCCAGAGATTAAAAGACCAAGGCCAAAATCAGCTCCTGCTCTGAGGCATAAAATGACCCCTGTGCCCATTCCTAATCCTTCACTTCAGGTAGAAGCTTGGTATATTGAAGCACAAAACTAGAAACCTTGAAGTGTATTAGTAGTGTGGTTTTGGGTGCCCAGTTATGTACTGAAGCAGGAGCATAGCCTGTCCTCAGAATCCAGGTCCTCTGAACTCAGGCTCAGTTGGCACTTGGCAGTATCACAAAATACAAAACCAATTTGTGGAGTTCCAGTATTTAACAGGCAGTGGTGGCCACCAAACAGAAAGATGGGTTTCTGCTTAGCTGCCATATCTTGGGTTTTAGTGCTGCTTGTTGGAACATCTGGGCTCTTGTATGTTTCTGACAACCTGAAAAGACATAAATAAAAATACAAAGCATCAGCTTTAGAAAAACTGAAAATAGGGTCTCTGAAGTTCTACAAAAGTCAGATTGGTTGTCCAGATCACTGTACAATTTAATGGAAGAAGGTGTACCATCCATAGTGTTGGTTTTTTGTAAGTCTTTGTATGTGTCTAAATAATTTTGTGCATCTTATCTGAAATTCACAGGGTGTTAGGCCCATTACACTGTAAAGGTGAACTGTTTATTAGAATATGATGCAAGTTCAAAATCAGCATGTAATTTGTTAGAATAGACAACCCTGTTGAGAAGATGGTGGGTCATGTCTTGACAGAGTAGATGGATGAAAACTTTTTGTGCTCTGGGAAGGACCTATTTAGATAAGTGCATTTTATAAAGTGATGTAATCAATAATGTCATTTCAGGTCCACTGCCTCAGATTTGCTCAGCTGGCAGATAGAGATTTTTTTTTTTTCTTTCCCAACTGAAAACCGAAGTTTATAGAAGTGTTATTTTTTTAATGTAATTACATCATAATGACTTAGAATTTTGTATTTTTTTCCCTTACTTGTTTATACCTGGATAATCCCACCCTGTTCACAGAGTTTTAGAAGCAATACAGATGGCAGAGCTGAATGGGAAGTAGTGCAGGGTTAGAGCCATATCCTGCAACAATACTGGTATAAGAGAACAGTTGGAAGGTTTTTATGCCTTTTTTTTTTTTGTCTGTTTCCATTCCTTATGCATTCTCAAATATTTTTAGGAAAAGTAGTTATGGAGAGCTTTAGGCCTCTGTGTAAGCACTGCTCAGCAAAAATGAAAACAAACATACCTGTATTACCAGCACTGCTTCCAGCACATTCAAATAAACCCCATAGTCCATACAAGCTACTGTGAAGAAAATTAACTCTATCCCAGCCAAAACCAGCACAACAAATGACAGAAAAGCATAAGGGATTAATTTTGTAGCTGTAATCAGCAGATTTGGTCTGAAGAACAGTATGGCTAAGAGAAAGGTCACCAGTTCTCATCAAGAACTTGCACTGCAAGAAGTGAAGGAGGGCGTATTCTAATGTCATATTTTAGCACATAGGTAACGACAAAACATCAAGATACTGAACACATTTGAATAGGGGGTGTTTGCTTTATGTAGAATATCAAGTTGATCCATTAGCACCGATAGTCCCATTCTTCATTGTAGTGCATTGTCATGAGCATATACACTGCCCTGGTTATAATTGTAGTAATATTTGTATAGTGAGAAATGAGTGAGGGAAGAGTTGCCAGCTGTGACAAGGACACATGTAGGTGGCACTTACGCCCAGGAGATTTGTTAGCTGGAACAGAGTGGGTGGTTTTGGCACTCACTGTTAAAGAGACCAAAAGGATATACGGGGACATATTGCAGTTGATTTGATGTACTGTCCAAGCTGTGTTACAGGTGTCGAGTAGGTGTTGGTTCAAGGTAGAGAAGAAAATTCTCTAATAGAATTGCAATGACTTTTTTTTTGTTTTGTTTCTTTAAGGTTACTTTATGTATTAGTTAATTTTTGTTCCTAGGATTAAATTAAAACTAGGTTTTATGATTCTTTTTTATTTTTCTTCTCTTTCCCCTGTCCTCCCAGAAAATAGGCAGAGCTTTGTAACTCTAAAGTTGTTGGCTGGAGAGCACAAGTGATACTGTGCCTCAAACTGTGGACATCATTCACTCTGAAACTTTTTTTCTGATGGAATTGCCCATGTCCATTGCAACTACATCAGGCTGTTGTGACAGTAGTGCTCAGTCTGCATGCATTCACTCCTGAAGTAGTATTTGTAATAGCAAAATACAGTGTAGTTTAATTTGTAGCCATATTGGGTGTTGTCAGTTTACTTAGCTTTGTATATACACAGTTAATTTTGTGTACTTTGATAAGCTGATAAATTTAGGTGTACTTTTAATTCCTGAGTAGTAGGTGGAACAATTACTAGTGCAGACATGAAAATGATCAAGTAGTGGTTCTAAGAAGGCACCCCTGCCTTTTAGAGACTTTGTGCTCTCAGTAACTCTTCATTTAATTGAAATACTGCTATCATAAAAACTGTAAGTACGTTTTCAGTAATTATTTTTCAGCTTTTACATGCATCAGTCTCGTATTTTGTGTTGTACATTTCAAATGTGTGAACACTGTGTCATGAGCCCTGCACTTGCAGCTCTCCTGAATCACTGTCAGTATCTGAGCTGTTCTCATGTATTCTTAACTCACCAGTGTCTACTTGTTATATACAGAACAGAAGTTGTGAAGTTCTAAAATCTGAATTGCTTGTTGAAGAGAGGTTACTCCACATGTATCTGGAAATGCAGGCTTGGAGGAAAACGCTTTCTGGCTTTTTAGCCGGATCTTCTATAGCAAATACTTGCAGCAATAGCAGCTGAAATATCCTGCAAAAGTGCTGTTTTAAAGGAGAAATGTAACTAAATGCTGGGTGTTTCATTGAAGCAAAAGATATCAGTTAAATTGCAAATACTGGCCTAAGAAGATTACAGAATAATAAAAAATAATAACAAATAGGATGGAGGAAAAAGTGGATGGAAGGACATAATTGAAAGACAAAGGTGTAAGAAGCACATGTGGTGGCACATTCTGGAATGGATACTTGAAAGTTTGATGTTGCTTATTGTTCCACAGTTTGACTATTTTACTCTTTTAAATCTCCAGCTTCCTGTAATCAAATTTATGTGTTCTTGTAGGTGCAGAAATATGCTCCAGCAAGTGAGGAGCATCTGTCTCCAGAGCTACAGGAATGGGCACCATATTCCCCAAAACGTTCTGCTAGGCACAGCGATGGCTTTGTGCCTGCTGCCTTGTACCCTGGCAGCATGTCAGCAGGTGAGTGACAGAACCTAACTGCTTTCTAGGAATACCCCAAGGCATTTGTCCATATTGGACAATATTGGGGATTAGTCAGTACTTCTGTACTTAGTTAAGTGCAGAAGAAACGCGACTCAGAAAACGTATTTCCATGGTCTGTTGTAGTCTGAACATGGTGTGCTCAGCTTTTGGACTGCAAAGAAGTGAAACTTGTTTAAGAATCACTAAGGAAGCTGAGCAACTTCTGCCTGAAGGATTTGTTTTCATCAGTTTCTCTGCAGAGAATTTCTCAATACATTAGTGCAGAACAAGGTGTAGCTTGTCCATTAGGGGGACAAGTAAGATTTCCAGTATTTTTGAAAGTAAATGGAGGTATCCCAGACTTCAGCTCAGTTGATCGAACAGTTGTTGGTATTGAAGTTTGTGTTAGCAGGTTTTGAATTGGCACTGACTAAATGGAGTGCTTAAGGAGATAATTAGGATATTGTATGCTAGTTAATTTGAAATAGTCAAGAAGCATTTGGTGAATGTGTTGTCAGATAGTTTGCTCACTCTTTGGTGTCTTAGATTTCAGTTTTCAGCAGTTGTATATTAATCTTAAATTTCAAATCAAGATGATTTTGATTTTTATGAGTTTATCCTCTCTTCTTGTAAAGACCCAAACTCCTGTAAATTCTAGAAATTATGGAAGATTTTATTCTTATTGGAGAACATGAAGGTAATAATCTGTGTATCTGGAACAATGGAGAGCTTCAAACGATGGTATTCCAGTCAGTTTTCAGAATGTAAAGACATGCTCAAGAGTGGCTCAGACCAACAAGCTTTTGCTCTTCTTTGATTTCTTTTATTCTTCTCTCACTTTCTCTCAATGGTAGTAGAAAAAGTATTAAAAGGTATTATTTCTAACCTTGTAGTTAACTTTTATCTTAGCATGATTCTTTTGCACAATAACTGAGTCAAGTCAAACCTACTTTAGACAACATTAGACAATGTGAGTCTATGTCTTGAAATGAGAACAAGTTTTTGCTGTTGTGTTCTATGCTACCAACTTATTTAAGAGAAAATTAGACTTTGGTTTAGTACTGAAGGATGAGTGTACTTAAAAGAACAGCTTGAGTAGTAAGGTTCAGAAATAAATACTGAAATACTAGAATTTAAAGTCATGTTAGAAGTGGGACTCTTTGAGGCAACAAAAGAGAGGAACGAGAATAATTTTAGCTGCAGTCAGTTCAAGTGCCAAATAGAAACATGCATGCTAGTTGGATGACTAAATGCAGAATTTTAATTCCTGGATGAAAATCTTCTGTACTTGAAAAGAGAAAATATTTTTATTTACCAGCACATTTTAAAATCATATGCTGTGAATGGCTTCATTTTTGGTAGTATAATCCACTTAATTATTGACTCATTACAGAGTTATAAACAAGATTTTAAACATGCATGTATTATCAAAAAGGTGCTTAATAATGTATACTAGTATTTTTATTTATAATGCACGTAAATGTTATAATACATAATTATAAAATATTAAGGAATATTTTAAATCTGTGCTTTATATGCTGGTAATGTTGATAAGAATATGCTTTTATCATCTGAAGCAGGGACAGTACCAAGAAGCTTAGCACCATGTCCTGCAGTGACTGCTGTTATGAGAAATCCGATCTATACTGCCTGGAGCCATAGAGTTCACACCAGCAATTGCCCATCAGTTGCCAGCCAAATATGTCATCAGCATTTGCATCCCAGGTGTTTTGAAATTTTTATCTCCCTAAAATTTTGTTTTCATTAAGATAAAATTGCTTCTGGTATTTTGGTAGAGTGCCGAGTAAAACACACTGCTGTTGTGTTATTTTGATCCAGGGTTCTCAAAACCATTATTGCATTATTAAATGCATTATTATTGCATATAAATGATGTGCCAGTTGCTTTCATGTCTTTCAGTAATTGATGGATTAGGTTTTTCTCTGCCCCACTGACTAATACTGACAAAGAAATTAATTTTTTTAATTAACTAGTTTCTAATATTTTTTCTTGTCATTGCCCAAACAAACAAAGCTTTCTCCTCTTTTATAGTACTTCAAAGCTATTTTTCTTCTGGCTTCTAATAATTCATAAAATGATGGGACAATGTGAAAGTGAGAAGGATTGAAGCATTCAGTTTATTCAGTAGCACGGAGGCTAACCAAAATTTTTTGTTGGCCAGTTTCTATTTGCTGAGGTTCTTTACCCAGTTCTAACTGTTGCCCTATTCTGATTTTTTTTTGCTGTAGTTCCCAGCATCAAGGTCGCCTGAGTTTGGACCTAAGTCATAAACAGTCCAGTGACTACTCTGAAAATTCACGTACAAGAGCATCTCATGGCTCAAATTCATTGCCATCTAGTGCCAGACTTGGTAAGTAGCTTTTCTGATTTCTTTCCTGTGGGACTTCTGTATATTGGAGAAAATTATAAATGGGAAACTCTTTAAGTGCCAGTGTTATGGCATTGTCATCATTGGCAAAGCCTAAAAGCTTCTGGTGTTCCTTTGCTTCATTTCTTGTGGGTTTATGACTAAAAGTGTTCCCTGGAAGTTGCTGTGTTTAGTTTGTTCTTCTCAGTCTCTTTGAAATGGTCCATGTGTCTGAGGGATTCTTCTTTCCATGCCTGTTGCTCTTTGAAAATATCCTTAGAGAGATGGGAGGCAGAGCCAAGAGTTGAGGTTCAATGAGCTGGCAAGAAGAAAGAAAAGGAGAGAGCCCCCCTGAACAAAAAGTCAAGGATGACTAATGGCCAAATGTAAACTGTATTCTTGGAAAATAAATTATGCTTATGTTAGTTGATTGACATGTGAACTTTTTTTATGCCTAGCCTAATGATACCAAAGCATGCTTTGTAGAAGTGACATTTTAACATTTTAGATTTATTTAAATTTTCAATTATGTAGTAACTGGGGGTTTTGTACGTGTTTGTGTTCCTGTGTTCTGTCAAAGACTGAGTAGAGCTTGGTAGCTTTATAAGCACAGCAAAAAGAGGCATAACAATTTGCAGCCAGTATCGGTGATGGTGTATTCATCCAAGCAAAATGTAATCAGAATATTTTAAATGCCCTTTGCAAAGTCCCAGGGATTCTTAGTGAACAGAGATGTTAGATTCTTGCTTGGACTTGGAATAAAGTTTAACTTCATAGGAAAATACTCAAAATATTTTTTCATACAAGAATGAACAGTGCATATATACTGTGTAGCTGCATTGTGCTCTGTTTGTACTGACTGTATAATCAAGATAATTTGCTACAGTTATGATATTCACAATTATGAGGGTAATCATCAAAGCTTTTTCCTTGATCATTTAGAGGCCATTTTAATCCTCCTTGAAGAAGTACAATCTACATGTACTTTTTTGTTTAATGTAGTTGCTTTTATTTCTGTCATTTTAATGTTTCCTTGTTTTAAAAATAGGTTCTTCAAGTAACTTGCAATACAGAACAGAACGAATTAAGATCCCTTTAACACCGAGATATCCAAGGTCCATGATGGGCTCTGACAGAGGTGAATTATTTTATAAGTAATTTTAGTCATACTGTTTTCAGTATAACCAATATAAAGCCCTTGCAGTTGTTAAATCAGGTTGCGCCACAATCTAAGTAGGACAATTTTAATAAGGTTACAAAATCTGCATTTTGCCAGAGAAATGCTAAAAAGAAGAGAAACTTTCACTAGAAAGTTGTTTTTTTCTGATGGTTGACTTGAGTACATGGCACATGGAGTAAAAGTGCAGACAAAAGTAAGAATAAGCATTGCTGTATGTTTTATAGTTGTCGTTTCTTCTAGAATGATGCCTTGCAAATTTTAACGGTGAGATGACTAGCATTTCTTTTTTCATTCTTTAAGTATATTATTTGCTTACTGTTATATCACTGATTGTAAATCATGCTTTGAAATACAGTGAAAATATTCCAGCACTTCATTCAAAATTGCTTGGTGGAAGATGTTTAAAGACAAGCAGTAGTTGGAGTGCTGTAGAATCAGGAGTTTGCTGTCAGCAATCAACAACTCTTCGCTGCCATCATTGCTCAGATGATGTTCTGCAGCCTTAATGTATTGTGTGCAGTGCTTTTCCTAACTGGGCAAATACAGTTCTTAAAAAGAGCTTTCATTTGTGATTAATAATTTGGGGTTTATTTTCTCTAGCTTTCCAAAGGGAGCAAACTGTGTCGGGGCACTTGTTTGGTAGATTACTTAGGGAGGGTACAACCAGGGTAAAGATGCAAACTAAGTCATGTCAAGCTTGTCTGAAATTTCAGAGCTTTCCTGTCTCTGTGTAGGATTCATGCTTGGGTTCTGTTACCTTTTTCAGGTGTTGCATAATATATCTCCTATGTAAAGGGAAGGTCTGCACATAAATATTTTATTGGGAAACAAACCTACATATTAGATTTTTATTTTCCTTCTTTGCTGTTTTTTATTATTTTTCTTTAACATGCTTTTCAGGCATGCTTATGGTGTAGCTTGTCTGTAACGTTTCCTGTTGAAAGTGGCAGTAGTGTTTGCACGCTTAGAGAGGATGGATTTAACAGAGAGTGATTAAGGACAGTAAGTTTGCACTGTCTGAAATGAGTTACCTGGTCTGCCTAAGCCCCTTACATGACTAACTAAAAGTGAACAGACCATCCTCTTTCTTGTCTCAGATGTGTGTGGTGTCTTTCACTATATCTGGGTATATCTGCCAACTTATAACAGATGCAGGATACTAAAACTCAACTGTTGACTTTTTCTAGGCTCCTTGTCACACTCTGAATGTAGCAGTCCCAGCTTGATAACTCCGCCCCAGTCACCTCTTAACTTGGAAACGTCTTCCTTCACCAGCAGCCAGTCTCAGAACTCCCTTTCTACATTACCTAGGATTTCCATTAGCCCTGTATCTGTTGGAGAACGTAGAAAAGATAGGTAAGGTCCTCAGGTCTTTTGTTTTTCATACAAATGTGTCTGAGGAAATTTTGTGTGTTTGTTTATTAGGCTGAAGGAATGTGAACATTTAATTTAAATGACAAATACGTAGGTGTGGAGGTGCATCTCAGGTCCTGTTATTGAATGTTTTTGTTTTCTTTAGAAAGTATGTAAGAGATCTTTTTGTGGATTTTAAGAATAAGTGATTTCATAAAGGTTTTGTTTCTTCCATGTTAGATTAATGGCCACACCACGTAAGAGCAGTCTAAGTTGGAATATACCCTTTCAGCTCAACTACCTCGCATGCTTATTTATGATAGCCTTGTTCAGTACTCCGGAAATCTAAACAAAATTAAGACTTAGTAACATCTGATAGCTAAATATCAGGTGCCTTAGCATTGCAGAATATGTGCTCTAACTACTGTGCCTTGATTCCAAATAACCAGATAACATGAAAAATTGAGCGCATAACTGTGGAAGAACATATCCATATGTACAGATGCAATTTTACTGCCCTGACTGGTCCCTTTGGCTGTACCTGGACCACTGCTAGTAATAGCATTCAGTATATGTGTAGCTGCTTGCAGAATTTGAATCTAACGTGATAGCTTTCTTAAAAACATGTGCTTTGTGTTTAATGACATTGTATCTCACAATGAGTATTTCAAAGATACATTGCTTATAGTATCAGTCTTGGACATCTGTTTTCATTTTATCATGATCTGGCTAGACCGAATATATGAAAAAGTTTACACAAATTCAAAGCGTAGAACAGTAAGACACAAATTTGAATTAGACTTGTATTTCTAATAAGGCAGCTAAATGCCGTTCTGGCAGTGTAAAGGAGCTCCGATGTGTTGAAATAGATTACATTTATGTGGACTTCAAGACCCCTTTGTATGCTTAATTTATGTAAAAACATTGACCACAAAAAACGCGAATGGTGAAGTTATAAGGATATTCTGTATTCTAACTTTTCTGGTAGTAATAAAAACTTATTAATAAAATGTTATGTGAAACTTTTGTTTTCTTTGAAGAATTTGTGGCTAAATTATTGTAGCAATTCTAGAATGTTTTGTGTACAAAGAAAGGTGTTATTCTGAAAGGAAATGTAAAGAGGTTTTTGTGAATTTTCATTCTTTCTTACTTCAGTGTGACTTCTGTACTAGATGTACTCAACTTGTGTTCTCGTATAAATGTTCCTCTGATTGTCACTTGCAAATTCCAAGTCAGAATGTCTTTTCTCTTTCACATGACTAATGATGTGAGCGTTCAGCTGAACAAGCTGGGGTTTTGACACTCCTATATTTTTGTGTCTTTGAGCACAAGATACATATTCTGATCTCTGGGAAATAACAATTTTTGTTAATGTTGATCAGGTTATTGAAATACATCAGGTTCCAGCCCCATCACTCTTACTGTGTTTATCTATAATCTGAATTTACTTTCTGAAAAGAGTATAATTCTAAGGTTTCATGGTGAGTTTTTAAAACAAAACAAACTATTAAACAGTTCTCAGTTTAGGAAAGTAGCTACTTAAATCTGTGCTAAGAAATGTTTAAATTTTGGGGGGTTTTATAAGCTTTCTGTTTCCCACAAAATACAAATAACTCACTTGGCCTTTCCCCAGATAAAATTAATAATAATATAGATGCAAAAAAAAAAAAAATCAATGTTTCTGTTTGTGCTGTTGATTTTCATTTAAATGAAAATTAAAAGATCTCATCAATTAAGACTTTTTCTCTACTCCATGTCTAGTCATTCTGGCAGGCAGCCTGAATATTATAAAAAAGTGGTTCACTTGATTTTGATAACACTGCTTATCAAGTAAAATATCTTTTTAATGTTATCATTTTTTTTTACTTTATTACTGATTTGCTATACAGGTATGGTTATCTGTCGTGCTGTACTTACTAGAATTCTCAGATAGGATCCTGTGTAATTTGTATAGGTTTGATTCTTTCTTATTCCGATATAAAACAAACAAATTAAAAATGGGTGTGGTAGATGAAAAAGCAGAAAAGTACAATAAACAAAGCTCAGAAAGATGCAGTTTTAGTTTTTAATGAGATAATATGCCTTGGTAAATTTTGTGACATGAAGAAACTTCATATAATGTTGCTTAGACGCTCATAATTGAGTGAAAAAAAATCAGTTTTCTGCAGGTTATCAGAATTTAGTTAATTTAGGTTACATGCAAAAAATGTGAGCATCAGTACTAAGTTCAGTACATTGGTAAGCAATTGCTGAGGGCATTACCTCTAACAGTGATGTAAGATGACTGTGTTCCAAACTTGCATTCATGTCAGCAGCCAACAGTTTTTATCTCATATGCATTAATGAGCTGGCAAACTATTACGCCTCTGCCTCAGAAGGCTACCAAAAGGATCCATTCAAAGAGTGGCAATGTGCATAGTTATGAAGCATTGTCCCCTTCCCTCTGCCCCCAGCCCCAAATCCTACTTTTCCGAAAAATACCCTTCCTCAGCCTCACCCATTTCAGTGGTAGTGAGTGAAGTCCAGGTAACTCTTCTTGTCTCTGAACAGCACAATAAAATAGTTTAAGCAATTGGCACAATTTAGAGAACATCTCTACAGCATAATGAAATGCTAGGAGAGAAAAAAATTGAGTTCATGCATGTCAAACGCAGTATAGTGGTATTAAAATAAAAAATACACCACACCTGGTGCCCAAGCTGTTTCATTCACAGTGGGCTCAACTGTTAACACCTGGTGATGCCTCTTGCTGTGTAGACATTATTAAGCTTATAATAGTAAAAACCAGGACTTTTTAGAAGGCTACCATTGGTTTATATACATCATGAATGGACTAGCCCCATTTGTACAGGTGGATACATCCCAAATATGGGGGGAGGAAAGGGGAATGTATCAGGATTTTCTTTTGTATAAGCCATTTTCTTGTTATACTTACTAGTGTCTTACTACTGTTTGTCTTCTTCTAAGTGTTCTTGTCTTCTCAAATCTTCTACATCTTTCAGATATCTGTTCCGTAATAGGTCTTTTCTGAGAATCCCTGTGGCTCCTAGGCCTAGGTTCTCATCACTAAGGAGTTTGAGGTTGGCCTGATCTAAGGTTGTCCTTCTTGAGCAGTATTGCGCACTTTGTGCTTTTGTTACGTTTGGATTATTGCCCTGAGGAGAATTTGCATGGTAATTGTAATGCTACCATGCAAACTGCTGTCTTAATGCCTTGAGTTTGCAACTGCTTAATTTTCATTACTTATTTACGTTTCCCAGCATACAAATATGAAATATATTTGTGCTTTGTTGTCCTTTGGTTTACCGCCTTATTATTCATTATGTTTATTTTCACTGGCAATGAAGACTCCCAGCATTTGTACTTGTAACATACCCTTCTGGAATATGGTTTGACAATGACGTATCATATACAATGGTTCAATTCCTTTCATATAATATGCATCTGGAAGCTTCTTTCCTATCAACTTCATGACCATACTATTTATAATTCATATTTACCATCATTTTTAGAGTAGTCATGTACCTGGTATACATTTACTTCTGCCCCTGTACATTGCATGGTGTTAAGGGAATGCATTTAAGATAGCTGACAGTGGGGTTTTTTAAGTAACTGTTTAAAGCTGTTTTATTATTACAGTTCAGACAGGCATAAATATTGCATGTAACTTTGATACTGTGGTGGTTCATGTGCAATTTTTTCCAAATCAGTTTTAACTGTCTCCTCTGAAAGGCCCTACATGGAAGAGCCACGCCATGTTAAAGTGCAGAAGGGTTCTGAGCCACTTGGGATTTCCATTGTGAGCGGAGAAAATGGTGGAATATTTGTCTCTAAAGTAACAGGTGGGAGCATTGCCCATCAAGCTGGCCTTGAATATGGTGATCAGTTACTGGAGGTAATTGTTTACTATTTTTAAGGTTTAATAAATCAATTTGTATGACTGCAGCCATAACTGCCTTCCCCAAAAAGACTATATTGGGAAACCTTGTGCACTGTGAGAAGTAGCAAAGAGTACTGTACTCTCTATTGTAATATTCCATAACTGTGATTGTGACTTTTTTCAGGCTTTATCATAAAAATGTCTTTTGATGGAATATTTACATCCCGTCTTATATAGATGTAATTAAATTTTAAGCTCGTTAGTTTCAGTACTTAAAAAAGTCCCAACACCATACTCTGCCTCGTAAGGTGGGTACGTTTTCAAGCAGCTGGCTTTTACCAAGCTTCATCCTGTTGTTTCTGTGCCTTAGCTAAGATGCCTGGTTAAAAAATTACTCATGCAGGCTTGATGTTTCTGCCTACTGTGTTAGATAAACACACAGAGTAGCATTTTGTAAAGTACAGGGCTGCTTTGTAAATGTAGCGTCATGTTAAAGCACCTTCTGTTGCACAGTGTTTCTGATACTAAAATAGACCTGAATAGATCTGAATTTATCTTTAAATTCTGAATTTACTCAGATTGGTGATCTGAACCAACTTGTATTTAATCAGTGATATCAAATCATAGCACAGCTCAGAATACATATGTCTTTTAACAGTGAAAATATTGTTAAACTAATTGTCAGGTTACCAAATACTTTAAAATGATGATGATTCTTTCCAAGGAGTAAACCTTAGGAATCACTGTCTAGCAACATTTTCATTCTTGTTTTTACTCCAGTGGGGTTAAGTGAGCATTTAGACATTAAACTAATTAGGACACTGAAAGAATGAGTTTGCTAGTTTCCATTTGAAAACTTGACATCCTTGTTTGTGCAATTTTTCCGTAGTTCAATGGAATAAATTTGAGAAATGCGACAGAGCAACAGGCTCGGCTAATCATTGGGCAGCAGTGTGACACCATCACCATTCTGGCTCAGTATAACCCACACATGTATCAGCTTGGCAATCACTCTCGGTCAAGGTAAGGCTGGCTAGACTTGGAAAAAGACGACTTTCCTGTCCACACAATTATTTAGCTAGTAGCTAACTCCTGTACTCTTTAAATGTTTGCAGACATGAGCACGTGTGCTGATAAGTGTAATTGCTTGGAAAAGTAATGTATGAATACATGTTTGTCAAAATAAAAATGTTGGATGCATCTAAATATATTTTCTCTTTTATTTGGGCATAATCCTTACATATACTAAACTAAAATCCGAGATGACTTCTTCCTAGGATTATGAGATTTTAATACTTCAAATATTTTTTGCTTTTTTCCATGGTTGGAATTTCCAATATTAATTAGAGAAGGCATATGACCTGGTGAAATTACCCATCCTATTTTGATGCATGATCACACTTGAAAAGACAGCTTTGTCTTTCTCTTAGACTAATGGTGAATGTATGTTTTTTGGCATGCTCATTTGAGTTATAAGGTTTAGGTTTTATCTCCCTTACTTTAAAATTGACTTACAGCCAAATTAAAAATTTTGAGTGGAAAATATTGGGCATTAACCCACCAGTCTTTTATTCTGTTTTTTTCCCTGTCATAGTTCGCGCTTAGAACCTGTGAGTAATCATTCCACCCCTCAAGGCAGTGGAGCTGCAACGCCTGACAATCATTCCGTAATCGACACTGTGAGTGAACAGGATGAAGGAACAATGACACCACCATCCAAACAAACCACTCCAACTACAAGTCCCCGGAATTCCTTAAGGTATAGAGTAAAACTTTTGTCTTAAAGGAAAGTAAATGGTGGATATGAAGGGTATTAAATGGTATGAAATGGGTGGATATGAAGGGTATTAAAAATTGAAGTATACTTCTGTGAATGCTGTGTCTAGTTGAAATAAGTTAGCAGACAAGTTAAGTGGACCCCAGGATATAAATGTACGTGTTTTCAGACTGTTTCTGAAACATGAGGTCTGCAAGGAGTGAAGAAAGTTTTCTGCAAGATTGGTTTAGTTGGAAAGATGATGTTTGGCATATAAGACTCTGTCTGTAGGTGACCTAATATGAATAATATTTATGTAAATATATATTCTTCAGATGGCAAGTTGGTTTTCTGCAATGCAAGTTTTTAAACTCCAGTACGTGTGTTATTTCTTTCTGTCAAAAGGGGCCCTGTGGACACAAACAAAAGGACCCCTGAACCTAGAATTGTTGTTGTTAAAAAATCCCAAGTCGATCTTGGGATCCAGATATGTGGTGGAAACCTGTATGGAATATTTGTCTCAGATGTAGATGATGATAGCCCAGCAAAAGGACCTGATGGACTAGTCTTGGGTGACATGATACTTGAGGTAAGCGCTTCAGAAATGTCTGCAGTGTGCTGATGAATGGCTGGGATGGTATGAAGAGGGAGGTACCAAGTGCTGTGCTGTCCCACAGTGTGGAATGTTCTGTGAATGTTGAGTTCCTGCCACAAAACCCGGGTAGGAATGGTCAGAAAGCAAACTTGCATTTTGGCTGCAGCACATGAGGAGCTGGATGATCTGAACCTGGAGAACTATCACTGTTGATAGCACAAGATGCCCCAAAGTTTGAAGGACTCACATATGTCTACCTGTAATTATTAACACCTGCTCCCTTCATCTAAATGGGAAGCTTTGAATCCAATTGCTGTATGTAGGAGAAAGGCAAGGATATGAAAGATATTGTAAAACAGAGAACAATATTGATCTTAGCACTATGAAATTCTAAAGCAAGTTTAGGGAAAACCATATATTGTGTCTTTGACTCTGCTTTCTGTATCTGAAATGAGAATATTTACCTGGTTTTCAAGACTATTGAGGTGATAAACGCATGTCTTTGTCAGCTTTTCAGATACAAGTGAGCACTGAGACTCTACCATTGAACTTCTACTATCCAGATTTTGCTTTGTAATCATGTTTGACCTCCTTCAGACCACTTGCTACCCCTAAAAACATTAATTTTTTTTTCAGTGTGAATTTTATGATTCTCAGCTTACACTTGGAAAACTTTTTCAAGAAGTGCTCTCACAGTACCCGTCATCTGTTTGCACTTGAGTTTTTTGTTTTCCACTGTAATGTCTCAGTCTCCTGCTAGGCATCTTAAGGTGCAAACTGTATGAGGGTTAAGTGACAAGACTTATTTATATATAGAACCTGCAAGTGAGAAAAACAAACTCATTCTGCATGTTTTACAAGCTCACCTAGTCCTATTGCTTGTTAAAAGACAATTTCACATCTAAAGGTTTCTTTCTGTGTTTTTGCAGTACGGGTCCATTGACATGCGAAATAAAACGGCTGAGGAAGCCTATCTTGAAATGTTGAAACCTGGAGAAAACATCAAAATAAAGACTCAGTACAGAATAGAAGAGTTTAATAAGATAAAAGAGCTTCCTGGAGATGGATTCTACATCAGGTATTTAAACACGACTGGTAATGACAGCATAAGGCTGTGAGGATAATATGCTGACCATCATGAGAGAGAGGACATCAGTTTTGCCATGTTTTTTAAAATGTAGTTTACTAATTTATCCAGCTCTTCTCTGACAGCAAGTACACAGTCTAGTATAGCAAGTCTTCACATTTCACTCCTTGTGTGTTCTTGAAATGTAGAGTGTGCCACTAATCTGTTAACTTTTTTCAAAAAGGTGTGTTCTTCCCTTGAGTTGATGGAGACCAGTTGCAGAGCCTGTTTGTCTTCCTTTCCAGAGCACTTTATGACCGTCTGGCAGAGATGGAACAGGATTTAAGCTTTAAGAAAGATGACATTTTATATGTGGATGACACTCTACCACAGGGAAGTTTTGGCTGTTGGATGGCTTGGCAGCTAGACGAGAATGCTCAGAAGCTGGAAAGAGGACAGATTCCAAGTAAATATATGTAAGTGACCTCAGTTCCAGTATTCATCTTTAAAACATATTTGTCTTTAAAAGTCTGATTAGTGAGATGTGGTATAAAAGTCTTGTTTGCTTCTGTTCTTTCTGAGAGACAGTAGTTCTTAGATATGTCATTTTAGGGATGGCATATTTTAATATACAGTGAATTAAATATATTGCTCTATCAAGTTTGTTTTAATGCTGCTAAATAATAAACTAGAAATGACAATGTCTTGGGGTGCATCAGGCAGAGCATCATCAGCCGTGATACCGTCAAAAAATTGTAAAAAGATAACTTTAAATACCAGCCATGTTGTCTGTTTTATTCTAGGATGGATCAGGAATTCTACAGGAGACACAGCATGTCTGAGGCTAAAGATGAAAACAGTTCATCTAAGACATTGTCAGCAGCAGCAAGGAGGTCATTCTTCAGAAGAAAGCATAAACATAAACGAAGTGGTTCCAAAGATGGAAAAGATTTACTGGCTCTAGATACAATCAGTACAGACTCAATTCCTTTCTTGGATGGCAAGTACCTTTGTTATACTTGGGAGGGGTTTGCCTTTATTTCTCTTTCATTTTTAATCAGTTGCAGCACAGCACAACAAATAATGTTACGTTCTAATTGCTCTGAATACAAATGGTAATCATTACTTCTAATAACTTTTTTTTAAATATTAAATTACAAGCCAGTGTGTTTCAAAATAATATTTTTGGTAATTTCTTCCTAGTCATATTAGCATTACTATTTTATTTAGAGAGGGAGATTCTTTTTGCATAGTTTTGATCTTCCTTTCAAATATTTAATTTCTGTCCTGGTTACTTAGTCTAGACAGAAATCCTGTGCACCACTCAAAATCTTCACTTTTATTTCTTCACTCATTTAGAAAAATCATGTTGGTTATAATGCTTACTTCCTTGTAAGAGCTCAACAAATCAAGCCAGAGATACCAAATATTGTGTATTGCTTTTTAGGGATGATTGGTGAAGGTGAGGAGTTCAATTTTTCTAATTGAACACTAGGTTCAATTAGAAAAATGTCTATTTTCAGCTATCAAGTGGAAAAATTGCAGTAATGACTGACCATATCTTGTATTTGTCAAGGCCCTTTGCCCTTGCAGAGGAGGTCTTCTCATAACTCCTAGAAGGATGCTTCTGCTTATTTGAGGAATGCCAGGAAATGTATACTTTTACAAATAAATATCTTCTCTGTGTGTAGATTCTGCAAGCTTGGCTTATCAGCGTGTCCAGAAAGTGAACTGTACCTCCCCTAGGCCTGTCCTTATTCTAGGACCTTTACTTGATGCCGTGAAAGACATGCTGGTCAAAGAATCTCCTGGAAAATTTTGCAGATGTCCTCTTGGTAAGTATGCAAATATAACTAATTTATTCATGCTTAGAATACATGATAGTAACATGTGAATAAATGAACTAAATGAGAACACAAACATGGATAACACCCCAAGAATCTGAATTTGCAGACGTTGTCTTCTTAGCCTTGTTCTGTGCCTAAGGAATAGTAATGAAAGGGGATCTCTTCTATGAAACAGAGGTTATGAAAGCTTCCCAGCAAGCCATTGAACGAGGTGTGAAGGATTGTCTGTTTATCGATTACAAACGGAGGAGTGGACATTTTGATGTGACAACTGTAGCTTCAATAAAAGAGATAACAGAAAAGGTGAGTCCATTTTAATGCTGTAGTTCTTTGTACAATTTACATACTTACGTTGAGGGGTGGGAATTTATGTTAGCAGTGTCATCCTTTAAGATGTTCTGAGAACTGTTCCGCAGGCCACTAAATAAAATAAACATTGCCTTACTTTGGCATGTGAGTATTTAAAGCAAGCTCAACTTTTTAGAAACTAGAAATGTTCGTATTCTTCTACAGTATTATTAAATAAAGTTAGAAATAGTTTTCTTAAATTCTCTACCCCTTCCAAAAAAGGATTTAATTTTTTTACCTATTCCATTTAATGCAGTCATATAGAATATGAACATCATCATAATCCTAGAGACGGATGTTACCTGAAGTCTGTTCATTGCTTACAATTTTCCGTCAAACCACATGGAAAGGCCTATTAATGCTTGTGTTTGCTTATGATTTCTGAAAGAGAAAATTAATAGGAATATTTAAATTTTGAAAAAATGTATTGCATATATTTCAATCTGAGTTTTCATTTCATTAGTTCTTCAAGTACTTTTATTTCTATCAGTGCATGCTTTTGATACTATGAATGCAATTTCTTGCAGTTTTTCATCTTTTGTCTTTTGTTATAAATCCTTTGGGTACAAATTGCTCAGTAGCCCCAAAATGCTAAATGTATGGCAAAATTCTTTTGGGTTGCTATGATTTAATTAGGGGAAGAAATGGGGGATTTGCATGTGTGCTTGTGCTCTTTAACTGAATGAGTGTTTTGCATTTACATTTGATCTTAGGATTGTCATTGTCTGCTTGACATCGCTCCTCATGCCATCGAACGGCTCCACAGTGTTCATATCTACCCTATTGTAATTTTTATTCGCTACAAAAATGCTAAACAAATCAAGTAAGTCTGTGAGGGGTATAGTTCAGGGATGTTTATTCTAGCTTAAAATAAGTCTGTTTTACCTTTATTGTTTATTTCATCCTAGTCATCTTAAATCTCTTAAAACAGCCACTGAGATTGGCTCAGTGCCTGGTGTTAATAACATCAAGATTCGATGCCTGTATGGGCCATTCACTGAAGAGCTGGACTCGATTTTCCTTCTGGGTCCCTTCCAACTCAGAACATTCTGTGATTCTGTAAAATGGGGAAATTAATCCTCATAAAACCCACTGTGAGGTATACGGTCTTAACTTCATTTCGGTTGCATGACAGTTAAGTGAATCTTTCAAAGAAATCCAAGGAGACCAAACTAAATGTCCTCCAGGAAGATCTTTCCTGCTAACTTTTCTAGTAAATTGTAAGACAGATATGAGTGAGATCCATTGAGGATTTAGTGTTGACCATGACAAAGAACTGTTCTTCATCTTCTTAGAAGGGCAAGGGTATGGATGCAGTGCCAATTGATTCATAACCTCGGCGTTCCCATCTTCATTCTCCAGTAAACAGAGTAAGCAAAGTCCCCTTTTGCCACACAGTGCATATGCTGTGGTCTTCTCAGGCTGTGTTCTTTCAATAGTTATGACATTCCTGCTTGAATATAGCCAGGAACAGAACACAGGAGTTGCAAGCCCCAGTCTCTCCCCTGATGTTTGAGAAAGCCTTCACACATTTTGATAGATTGATTTGGCAAGAAGGAACATAAATCTCCCAAAGTGAATATTAAGAAACACTTTTGCTAAGAGATCTTATGCTTGTGCTCTCTTCATATTTAAAGATGAAGATTTCTTATATTCTTGACCTGAAGGTAAATTTGATTACTATCTATTTAATAAAGAAGATAAGTATCACTACTTTAAAGCAGAAACAGGACATAGAGCAATGAGGTGTATTTCATTACCACTATAGGATTGTGCACTTAAATGGAACTGTCATGTCTTGACCTCCATTGGAAATGAAATGGTGACCATTACAGCTTTTTCTTTTTTTTTGGAAAGTGGCAGAGATCGAACTAGTCAAGCAAGGATTTCTGGCAGTCATCGCTATCAGTTGCAGTGGCACGCTGTCTCTGCCTGTTGTGAGCACCAAGGGTTTCTCCAAACATCCTTTTTGATATAGCACAGGTTCTATTGGCATTCTCTGGAATGCTCAATGGCAATGATAGGTTAGTTTAGTAATTATGTTTTTAAATAATTATTTTAGCATTTGTATTTCTCTGGTTTTTTCGTATTTTATTTTCAAGAGCTTATATAATGGAAAAAGAGGCGTCTCAAAAATGTGTCATGTGTATGATAACATGGAAATACTGTATTTGCTTGATGCTTCACAAGCCCTTAGAAGAGTGGTACTTGAGCCCAGCTTTGTGTAGGGAGTACTGGCATGTATATGAGATGATGATCCAATTCATATGAACCGGAAGAAATTACATTCTTTCTTCCTCAACTGCCTCCCAGTCTCTGAAACTTTAAAGAAATACTTGGTCTTAATTTAAATTAATTTAAATTTAAAGAAATGTCTTGGTCTGACAGCAAATAAATTTGTTAGCACTGAAATGATCCTGATGACTCTGCTGATACTGCTGAACCACAGTAGATGGCACTCTGGGCCTAGGAGTCTGCTTGCATGTGAATTAGCCTTTAGATTTCACCCAACTGGAGGGACTCTTTTCAAGTCCATTAAAACAAAATTACTCTTATACAAGGTGTTTCTCTTTTTTTTCTCTTTTGTTTGTTTTTTTTTTCAGAGAGCAAAAAGACCCAATCTTCCTGAGGGACAAAGTTACACAAAAACATTCCAAAGAACAATTTGAGACAGCTCAAAAAATAGAACAGGAGTATAGCAAGTACTTTACAGGTTAGTATTTAATCAAACTTTCAGTAGGAACACAGTGGTAATTTAATCTATTTGCACTTCAATTCAAAAGATGAATGTCCCTTCAAATGAGCACCTTGGGTTTTTTCATTCTGCCTTCCCTTTTGACAAACTCATGTTCTGTTATTTTATTTTACCAGGAGAGGAAATATCAAGATAGAAATCTTCTACATGTTTTTGTTCTGAATGTTCTGAATCTTATGATCTAAAGAGGTTCTGAAAAGGTTTTATTACTAGCCAGTAGTATAGAAACTATGGTCAAGATTTGACCATTTGACATAGTGTTGTCAGTGTTATACCCTGTAAGGAGTAGAAGGGTTTTTTAAATTGTAAAAATCAAACAAAACAACAGAAACCCCTTCTAGTTTAAATTAACAAATGATGATTTCCAAAGATCCATTCCAACTCCAACCCTTCTGTAATTCTGTGTGATTTTGTGATTTGTGAGATACTTTAAATGTTTCAACAATGGAAAAAAGATTGTTCAAGGTTTCTTGAGCGTGCATTGTAATTTGGAATAATTAAATTCAACTTTAGAAGCCTTTATAACTTCATAAAATTATGAAATCGGTCTTGGATTGTATTTTTATCAGAGAAAGAAGACAGTGTTTGGAGACCCTCTGTGCATTTCAGAGTGTATTTCCATGTGGTTCCACATACCTAGAATTTTATCCCCACTCTTTTGAATGTATCATGATGTGCATGGCAGCAAAACTTAAAAAAAAAAGAACAAACACCCTAAACTAGCCAAAATCTAACTTTTCATCTCCTGAACAATGGGATTGTTACAGAAATATTTTGAGGTATAGCTGCCAAGTGCAGAGAGACAAAGAGGTATGTTTAGTTTCAGCTCTCTCCGTGCATCCTGAGAGAAGCTGCATGCTCTCAACAAAATTGTTTACCTGTTATGTAACAGCCATACAAATTTTTTTACATGGTACATACTAAACCTTCACAGAACTTGACATGCACATGACCGAATTGCATCACCACAGGTTATCTTCTGCTTCTTGTTTAGTAATTTGTGGCATTTTAGTTTCACCCTGATAGTGGAAGTGGCACTCAGTCCGAGAGAGTCTTACGTGTATCTTCTCATATGCCCCGTGGGAAGGGCCTCCTTCTCTTGGTGCCAAGTGCGGTGGACTGCAGCTGTCATCAACACTTCCAGATGCTGGTAGTCAGAGAGGGTTGGTGTTCAAATTTCACTGACATTTAGGCTTGTTGAAGTTATAATGTTGTACGTAAAATAAGCCTGTAGATAGGCATGTTGTACACGGTAGGTTAGTCATGGAGCTATAGGTCACAGTGTCTCAGACCAGAGCTCTTCAACTACCTCATGAAGTTCACTTTTTGACCAATGACTTTCAAGTTGGCATTGTTTCCTCTACGAAGTTGTGAACACGGTGTGTAATCTGAATTACTTCTTCCCTGCCATTTGTCAACTTTCATAGACCTTTTCAGTTACCGTGTTCTGTATCCAAAGTCACCTGACATCATTAACTGTAGTATATATTGCAGAGCCAAATGTATTATGTGATATCATATTTTCTCTTTTCAAAAAGAAAAAGTATGCCTTAAGCCGTGTAAGACTTTCCATACTTTTTCAGCATTAGTGGTAACTGTGGCCAGAGGCTTTGCTGACATATTTCTCAAGTCATGAAGTTCCTCAGTTTTTAAGTATTAAAGACAATATGTTCTCCTCCCATGTGTCAGTGTTGGCATTTTACTTTTTATGTTTGGCAAGGGTAGAATAAAAGGTGTTCATTTATCTTTTGAATTGATTTTCAGGGAGTTGCTTGCCGTTGGCCTTTTGTTGCTTGAATGTAGTTGGCAATAAGAATTGGAGTAGCGACCGCTGCTGTTTTATTTAGCTCAGCAATCTGTGAGCTGCTCATAATTTACTTCTAATATTTGTAAATAGTGTCAAGTTGCTACAGCTATAGTCTCTATGTATATTACCCTGTAAATATAAAACTCTTAACAGCACATGTTGAACAGAGAAGGTTTATTATAGCAGGTTCTGACCATCTTTAGACTTAAACTTTGCCACCTGATGCCTCTGAAAATAGTACATGGAGACCTCTTACAAAACAGTTGTCTTAGTTGATTATAGCCATCAGTTCCTTGAGTTCCCTGGATTGTTTTAGGAGCTAGCAGAAGAAGCTGTGTATTGAATGCTTGACCTCTTTGCTCTGTTTATTTTTTTTTTAAATAGAGCCGTGCATCTGTCAGATACTGAGTTGAGTTGCTTACTTCTGATCTGTTGATAAACACTTTGCAGATAAATGCAGAAGACTGCTCTTGGTAATTACTCATAACTGTTTGTTCCAGTCTCATTTGTGTGTGGGGTTTCTTCTTCTCCAGGCACTGTCCAGGGAGGAGCCCTTTCAAGCATTTGCACTCAGATTATGACAACTGTCGACCAAGAACAAAACAAGGTCCTGTGGATCCCAGCTGGCCCACTGTAGATTTATTTTGCTGTGAAACTACTTTCCAGATGTAAATAACCAACTAACTTTCTCTCCAGCGGACTCAGTTCATTTCTGTCTTTATAAAGATATCTGTAAGTGATTTCTGTCTCATGAAGGGGAATGATAACACTGAACACACGAGGACCTGACGAGGCATGTGAGAAGGGGTAGATCACTTCACCAAGCTTGTCTCTTATGTCGTACATGTACACATGACAGATTGTCACGAGGGTTGTGACCTGTGTGTACTTGTCCATGAATAATGAATTTAACAATGCTGCAAAACCCTGTAGAATGACAAGTTTACAAAAACCTTTTCAAAGTATTTGGTTCTTGCTGTTTACTTGAACGTCGTTTTGTTTTGTTTTGTTCTTTTTTTAACTCTGTGTCCTTTCACTTAATGAGGTAACTCTCCAAAATGGAGTGAAATTTCTGAGTATGAGCGGACAGTTTATGCGCAGTGTGACTCTTAGTTACAGTTTTGACCATTTCTAAGCACATTGTTGACTTGACAACCAGGTAATAATGTGGGATTGAATCGGTACATCTTGGGAGTAAGCTCAAAAGGAAGTACACTCCTACACAGGGCAGACCACTGTTTGTATCCTGTCAATGCTTGTCTGTCAAAGATATCATTTCTTGTTTTATGCATGAAGCTAATATTTAAATGTCATAATGTATCTGAGCAATCCAAGCTTAACATGTGTTGACAAATAATAATTTTTGGTTGTTGGGCCTGGGTTAAGTACTGGTAGGGGAGTGTCATAAACTAGGCCTAGCATGCTGTGTTCTGTCACTTTTAGATACTGTAAATATGGAAAGCTTATGTTGGTGCAATTTCGCAGGGTAATTCTTAAGCTTTGTACTTCAGTGTGTAGCATTCACATAGACTGTTTTTATTTAAGAGCAGACACAGTTTTAGGGCTTTGATTAAAAGCCTTTAGAAAGGTACTGAATTGTTAGTGTTTTCACTGTCAAAAAATAAGTGATCGTTTAGTTTTGGTTGCAATACTTATTTACCTGTTGTACCAAACTCAATTATATCGGTTCCCTTTTTGTTTTTTTGCACTTCTGACTCTGTGTTCCTAACACAGGTTTTGTACCTGTTTCTTCTGTCTCTTGTGCCATGTTTCCTGGGTACTGTATTTTAATTGTTTTTAAAATATTATTTGAGTAGACCTGCTTCTCCGTCACTGTTTCTAACATTTCATTATGTAGAGTTTCTAGTTTTACACTACAGGCTGTAATTTTGCTTCTGTTTGCAGCTTTTAGAATTAAAAAAAGGGATTCTTCTTGCACAGTTCTTCAAGAAAGATCTGTTCCTAAATTTAAATTCTGTTCTACAGTTACTATTTTATAGTTCAAAATACTTTTTATAGCATTTATATAGTTATACACTATATAGAGTATTCTGAACTATAAAAACATCTAAAATATATATATAGTATTTTATATAGTATTATACCATACTATTATAATACTGTATATATAAATTAATAAATATGAAATGGTATGGATGATTTAGTAGTCCAAGTACTTCTCATGGTGAGGGACAGAAGTTTTTTGTTTATCTCAGTTTTTTGTTTGTTTTTTAAAGTTTGAGATCAGAGTAGACTCCAGTGGTACAACTGAAACAGACAGGTACTGTTCTGACATGGATTTTTCTGTACTAAATGAAAATGTCACTTTGTATCAAAAAAAAAGTTAAAGAAAGTGATTACTAAATAAAGGTCAATTTCTGTAACTTCACTTGTGTGTAACGAGTGCATAGAGCTCATGTTCTTTTTGACTCTGTTTGGTTGAGTCCTCATATAAGGTTTTAATTTCTGACTAAAATTGGCATATCCACCTGGTAGTTTCAAATATCCACCTTGAGAAGAGCAAGTTTGCCTGGTCTTGCCTATCCTTGAATGCATAAATACCAGAGATGTTCAAAAACTGCAGAACATGGGAAGTTAGATGTTGTTTTGTGTTAACATTTTTAATGTTCTGGCCTATTGGTGTTAAGGATTTCAAATGGAAATGCAATTGATTGGATGGAGGCTCTAACTGAAGAATGAATATCACTGATATTTTCAAGGGAGAGTCACTAGGGAAAAATGTGAATATTAGCTTAAAGGCACATTGTAGAATGCTCTTAAGTTTTTACACTTCAGACAGTCCAGCCTCTCTTGTTCATTGAGTCATCTGAAAGCCTAGGGAAGAAGATTACTATGTACTAACTTTTCTGTTTTATCAGTTTCTTTATTCTCAGATTCCAAATAGTCAGCTTCAGCATGAACCCAGTTGATGATTGGACAAGTCTTGTAATCTGCATAAGTATTAACAGCCTTTACTCATAAGACAGGACTTGCACCTTATCTGCTCTTGAAAAAACCACACTGTGGTAACATCGTCTAATAGAGGATGAAGAAAATGAGAATAGGCAGGTTCTGGCAGGTCAGTAACAGCCATGCATTGCATATCTTCTGATCCCAACAAAGTAGTATTGTAGTCATGATTGAACACTAGAAAGAGATGCCTTTAGCTCTGGAGTTTCCTGATACACCATTTTGGTTTATAATATTACATGCTGGAGATAGATTTAGCCGTTGTTCTGGAAAGAGTCATTTTGTCCAGATGTTTAAATAAAGTAAGTAGTTATGTAGGTATTTTAAAAATAGTTTCAAAATAGTAAAGTTAGAAACAAAAAGTGAAAATTTCACCCTTATGCTTTTAAACCACCACTGAGCATGTGTGGCTGCAGGTAGAGTTAACTAGAAATCAAAATCTTTGAACTTTATTTTTCCACAGCTAAACTGACATAAAATGGCTTAAGATACTGCAACCCATATTTATGATTTGTTATTAATATGTTGACAAACATCTACTTGCTTTCAAACCTTTGCATTCTGTCCACATTGACCTGAATTGCAGGGCAAGTGTTTGCCTGATCCAAAATTACACTGACAGCTGCCAACCTCTCCACCTCAGACAAGGGTTCTTTTTCAGTGCTTGATAAATTTGGAGGCCATATCATAATCCTTTGTAGTGAATGCAAACATTGCCTTAAGCAGTCTTGAACAGCTCTCCTAGGTCTGTCTCTGATGGATGTATTTGTGGTTAAAATACAATCTTGTAATCTTTTCTAGACTTGTGTTTAAGGCTTCATGTAATTTCTACAATTCTGTGCCTACACTTCACAATGGACAGTTTCTGTTAAAATAGGCTGACATTGGAAAAATATGCAATGGCTTGGAAACTAAAGAGACTACTGTGAAAAATACAGGTACCCAACAGAGCAGACTTTGGTCTTGTGCAACAACTGGTGAAGGTTCCAGAACTGCAATAGAAGCTGAACAGCAGAAAAAAGGTGCTTGGCCTCTTGCTGTAAATTTTCTGAGGCTGCTGTGCCCATGAGTGTAAGAGTTTCTTACTCATTTGGTTGGGTTTTTCCCAGCGTGAACTCTGTGTCATTTTGTTTAGAAAATGTCTTGATGTTCTTAGCTGGAAAAGTACATTTTTGATAACATTTGGTAGTAAACTTTTTAGCTATTCAATTTGTCCTCTTTCACTGTTTGAATACTAAGAGATGCTTTTGCTCACACGACACAAATGATGTGAGCATGAATCCAAAAACCAGGTGAACAGGAGATCCTATTACTTAAGTGTGAAAGTACCGGCTTAATCTGGGATTGTTCAGCTCTGTTTTAACAAACAATTCCTTACAAGCTTTTGTAAGAGTAAGTTTTTTTTATGTTATCTATAATTTTAGATGAGGGCTGTAACTTTATATTTAGGCAACTTCGTAAGTTGTCTGTCTACATGGATCCTTTTCTTGAAGCAAACTGTGGATAAACTGTGGAGGCATACTGTGACTAAAGAAATTTAAAACATTTTCAGTTCTGGAGTTACATTGTAGACCTCCAGTGTGGAAAATGTTTGGGGTTTTTTAATTTTTGTTTTTAATATTTATTTAATCTTATTACTTAACTCACTTGAAAAACAGTGAGAAGAGGTGTATTAAAGGTTTTTCAGCTTTCCTTAGATCTCATTCATTTAAGCAATTTTAATTAATTTTCTTCTACAAAATGTACTTGTTAAAGATGAAGAGGTTTTATCCTCCGGTGTGAAGTGTAAATTTCTATGTGATTTTTTTTTTAACACAGATGTACACATAGGTTTTTAAAATATAAGTCTTTGTTCTAAAAATGTAGGAGGGAAAGTGGCAGAGATAGAATAACTGTTTCAAGAATCAAATCATGAAAATCTCTGTACTATATAGCCTAGTCACATCATATTACGGTGGGTTATCTGTCATTGATACATTTTATTAACAGTACATTATATGCTGACTGTGTGTGTTCACTGGGATATCTTCTGTATTTACCATGTTGAAGAAAATAGCATCAATGGCTGAGGAAGCTTTCAAAGATACAGTCTCTTCATTTATGACCCTTTTCCTTCACTGGCTCACACTACAAAGAGTGTCCAAGAGCTGCACTACTACTGCTGCTAGTTAAGAAAAACAAACAACCCAAGCCTGAAACAACACCAGCCAAACCCAGTGCACAAAACAAAATAACTCCCTTCCCCCCAAACCCCACTTTCAAAGTGTCCAGTTTGGCTTTGTTATGACTTCATGTCTTTCCTGTCTTCCTGAAGATACATTAGAATTTCATAAAAAAAAGACAGCAGTTTACTCTTAATTCACAAACATACTTCATATTTCTCCAGAATTAGGAACAAGTCTGTCAAAATGTTAAATTTTTTCAACAGCTTGAAAAAAAATCTGATTCTTGATAAAATCACACTTATATTTGCAATGGCTTTTTTCTTTTAAAGTTTTTTTTCAGTGCAAATGTTAATGACATTCCTTATGTAATATTCCCTATGCCCTTCCTCTGAAGGCAGGGAATGATCAGCTTTCTGAAGATGGTGACTTTGATCTTCAGGGTAAGTGGCCCTTTTTTTTTTTACAACTTTTGCACCTAATTTTGCTGCAGATTAATCTTACCTTGTTAGCAATAACAGCAGTCAATTAAAATTATCTTTATTCCTTCTTTTGACAAATCTGTTTGGTCCACAAATGCTTACTATTTGAGTTTAGCAGTTGGTTCAATCATCAGATTTTTTTAACCAAGTTGAGATGATATTTGTGGCCTACTGTGATAAACTTAAGGTTTTAGGTTTCAAGCTTGTCTTTTTGGCTGGTGTAAGAAATAAAAGGCTGAAAATGCATTTTTTTTATCCAAATACGTGCAAGGAGTTTAAATGTGATTGTAAGTTTTATAGTTCTGTGATGAAACTAACTGTTAGTTATAACATTTTGAGAGGATAATTCCAGCGAAGTCAGCCAGAAGAACCTAAGGTAAGAGAGAGAAAATTGTTCTCTGCTGTGAAAATAGGATTTGAGAGTGCCAGCAATTGCTCGTATCATTATAGTAACAAGTAGGTTTGTGATGCAAAGATGAGTAAGTGCAATTGCTGAAGAAACCAAACACATGGAGCTGAATTCCAGGAAGGTGATAAAAACTGCAAGTCCTCAGCAGCTGCCAAGGTTGATCCCGTGGTGGCAAATGTGTATCTCTTCTATCTGAGGTTGGCTGAACTGTTACGGCCTTGCAGAGCTTCTGGCTGCAAATATATTTCTAGCATTCAGATGAATTCTCATGCTTTTTTACCCTGACTTGTGTTGTAGTAAAAAATGTGTGGTTAATAGCTGCAATTATAGTGTGATCTGTTGAAACCTGCTCTGACTGATTCTCAGTTCAATTATTTAGAAGTCATTTGTCAGGGTGGTACCACATATTTCGTGCCAGCGTGACTATTTTACAGCTGCAAAATAATTCAAGTGAAGTTGTAAAAATCAATTGGATATCCTCCCCCTCCTTCTGGTCTTTACATGGCAGAGTTTTCTCAGAGCTGCAAGACTTGAACTCCCCTAAGTTCACTTGAATTCCTGTCTGATGCTGACACTTATCTGCTGTCCTGGCAGGACATGATCAGAGCTGATTCCTGACTGTGTGGAGTAAGGAAGCATTGAGCCTGCCCTGGCTTCAGCCCTCAGCTGTGCTCCTCCATGGAATACTTCATAATGCTTCAGTCTTTAGCGAGCTGCTGCCAGTCCTGGCTCCTTAGGGCAGTTCTGTGCCTTCCAGAGCCGAAATGGGGTTTCTGATCAGCTATTGCTGCTGTGGTTTTCCTTTCAGTTGTCTGTTTTCTGCTATGTAACCATACACAGACAGAGAGTTGTGTCAAGTGCTCCATGAAATTTTTCTCAGATTAGGAGTGAGGCTCTGGTTTGTGAGAGCTGTGTTATGGATATGTCACAAGCTTTCCCCTTATTTTACTGTTACATGTGGCTTTAGTTTCCCTTTGCTTTATACTCTTGCTATCACTAGTAGATAAATCTTCTTTCAAGTTGTGTCTCTCATCCAGTGCAGCCTTTCCTGTTTGCCCCCTTCCTTGCTTCATGCTTCACTTACACATCTAAACTCTCAAAGATATTTTTTCCATTGCTGATGCAACCTAATATCTCCCTTCCTCGCCCTGTTATCTAATGCTGAAGTATTTTGGGACATTATATAAAGTCTGTTTGTTTCACAAAGCATACTATGTGGTTGTGTATTAATCACTGATTTGATTTTAAACACTTGTTATACTCACTGTTGATGATCTCGTGAACAGCAGTGGCTGATCCACTCCAGCATTCAGCAGCCAGCAGCTTCAGGTAGTGTTTTAGCAAGGTCTGCATGTCTGCAGTTTCTGAAAGTGATGCCTTGCTATGTTTCCAGCAGTGTCAGCAGTACGTTTGTAGCAGGGCATACTTGGTAAGCAACAGAAGACAACTTGAGAAAGTCCACAAACCTGCCTTAAGATTTTGTGACCTCTGCTGGCTCACAGAGGCTTCAGTCTTTGGATTAATTTGGATTTCCCTCTGCACTGTTAAGATTCTGTGATAACCCATCACTGGTAAGGTATGCAGAGGTAAAGCTGAATTGATTTGCTGCAAATTACTGAGATCCACAAATGATGCCTGACCTTAACTAGAAATGAACTGTTATTATTCTAATTTTAACCTGTTTTGCTGTCACTTAGGATATTACTGGAGTTACAAGAGGTCAGTTTATAAAGAGTTCTGAAATGCTGGAACTTGCCAGAAGAAGCCATTTTTTTCTTATTTCTTTTCTACCCTACTCTTGCCCTAAAGCCCAGTTTTTATTTTACACCCTCTGTAATGTCAACCATTTCAAAATGCAGGTAGTCGATAAGACACAATATGATGGAAAGAACAAGAACTGCAACATACCACTGTTGAATGTTGCAAGTCATAGGCCCTTATAATCCTTTTTCAGTTCTCTTAGTTGTAGAAGGAGCTACTCAGAAACAGAAATCCTTTCTTGAAACAGTTAAGACAGAATTTGAAAGTTATTTTCTTTCTTGTTCTCAGTGCTCTAATAATGAGACTTTCAATATCTGACTCCCTTATTTTTAAAAATCTGGTGTCCAGACCAAAAGCATCTGTGGCACCTTAATATTTGTTCCTGTGAAAATGCTATTTTAACTTCTCTGCCTCAGGGTATGTACTTCATTCTGTAGCGTACTTTCAGCTTCTGTTTTATTAAATGTAAGCCTCATCTATTTCAATGATTTGGGGTTTATGACTTTTTGTTAGCCCCTGCTATTTATGGGATGTGGCTTTTTGTTTAAATAAAGGTTCTTTCCATCATTGATTGATGGTTGTGAGTTCATGGTTCTATAGTCACTCCAAACTGAAGCGTCCTGTTTCTCAGTGGGGAAAAAAGTTAGGCCAGCTAACCTATCCAATGTGGGACTCCCCTTTCAGTGTATATATATCCCTGTGTTTTGTGACTGGAGCATTTTGCTCTCTTTTTGTTTTGTGTGTTTTAAAAATCCAGTTCTGCAGATACCACACACACCAAGAATGTGTCTTGAAAATCAGTGGTGCTACAGATAAGTAATTGACCAAGATATGGTTTGTTAGTCAATGTGAAACAGAAAATGGCAAAATAGTTTAGAGTGGAGCTGATGGGTCACGTGAAAACCACAAACCCCTGATGCTCTGTTTTTCAATTATTTAGCCTTGTGTTTAATTTTTAATATACCTGCCTTAAAAGGGTGTTATTAGCCTGAAAGTTACATTTGGAGAATAAAAGCATTGGAATGGGATACTTCATTTAATAAACATTGAAATGAGACATTCCTCAAAAGGAAAGCTATTGTTCTATTTCATCTTGGTATTTACTGTTTTCATGAAAAATGATCAGTAATTTCTGAAAAAGAAAGTACCCTTTAAAAGATGTCTCAAGCCAGCTACTGAAAACAGGACAATATATATATTATATATTATAATATATAATATATATTATACTACATAATTGCTCATCATTCAAAGTTGTGTTTGGGGATTTTTTCTGTGTGTAGTACAGAATGTAATGATTAGGGAAAAAAATTATTTCTGGTATGTGAAAGAGAATAAATGTTTCTTTTCACAGTGTGCTAATACAGTGGTACAGAAACTACAACAGAATAAAAAAAAGCACTGGAAAGTATTTCTTCAGCAATACATGGAAGATTACTTGCATTTATCAAATTATTCTTTTAAAATCTGAGAACCTGTCCCTTGACGCAAATTCACACATCAAACACCTCTGACACTCTATTTGTTTTTATAGTTACAACATCTCATTTACAGTCAATTTATGCTGTATATAGCACTGATTGTTTTTCTTGCAAGATTAAGAGCAGAGTTTTAAACTGTCTTCCTCAAGGTCACAACCCTGGCAGTAAATTCTCCTCTTGGTGTGTTTTGTTTTTTTTTTTTTAATCATGAAGTACTTTAGTAACAAACAAAAAAAACCCCTCAAACCAAAACAAAAAAATACCAGACAAACATGCTTAGGTTAATGAAAATCAAATTACATGTATTCTAAGACAATTTCTTCCACAAGACAGAAAGTATCAGCAAAATCAATGGTGATAACTTACAGCCCTAGTGATGATTCTAAATCAACAGCTGCCATGCAAGGCATGGAAAAACAAAGTAACTCAATCTTAAAATAATGTGTGTGGTAGTCTATAATTCAAGATTTGTGGGATTTCAAATATTGGTGGTTCTGAATGGATTGAAAACTATTGCATATTGCTTATCTGTAGATCCAACATTTCTAGTGTGTTAAATTCAGACACCTATTATGGGCTATTTTATAACAATCACTCTAAATTGATGAAGGCATTCTAAGCCTTGTATGGCCACGGACGTTTAGTTGAGACCAGACAATAATAATCTAGTCTCTAAAGTATGCAAAAAGCGCGAGAGAGCATCAGGCTCACTGGCTTAGTGTCAAGTCCTTCTTATAAAAGGTATGACTTAAAATGGAAAGCCTTTGTGGCAGTTTATGCAGACTAACTTAATGTGTATAGCCTGTGCAGACAGTTATTTTCCACCTATTCGTGAATACACAAGCAAGGATATTTGGCTTTAAACATAGAGGGGTGCAGAGAGTTCTTTTGTTTAGCCAGATAAATGCTTTCCAGTACTTAACCAGTTTTAACTTATGGGGAACAGATGGTTTTTCTTCATTAATAATTGTTTTTCCAGAAGATAAGCCTCTATTAAAATTTGTGAGGATTCGTGTGCTTTTTTATTCTAAGTAAAGCTCTTTGTTGAAACCGCTCAATTTTTAAAAAAATAAAAGAACCAAGAGATTTTCTCAAACCTCCAAATCCTGTTAGTTTATTATATTCTGGTTTTTTGTTAGAGTTAAAGGCTGTCAAACATATTGTTGCACTCTCCCTTGGAAGGAAAATCCCTAAGTGTTCCTAGGATGCAGGCACAACAGAAGTTCACTACAACTGCGTCTGCTTTTAACTCGGGTAAGATGCAATGGCATCTGATCAAGATGTCAGATGCAAGTCCTGAAAATTCTTTTGACACCACCTGTGACTAAAATTAAGTGTTCACAATTTCATGAAAATGAAAAAGCTTTGGTTTTGTTTTGGGAGTAGTGAATGGTTGGATTTTTATGTCTCCATCCTTGTCCCACTAAAATAGACACTCCCTGCTATAGGAGCAAGAACAGGAACTGAGGCCTGTCACATTTCAAATGCCCCTGTCAGAAGCATATTGTTAAGATCTATTTAAAGCATATTCAGTATTTTGAGTAATGGGAGCAATACCAGGAAATTTTAACCCTCATAACTGATATGCTGGTTTGACAAGGTTTTCACAGCAGAAGTCACTGTTGTATAAGCCTTCACAGATACAGTGCTTTTCTCATTACGGAAACATGTACAGCTTGAATAGCATTTTCTTTTTATGACATATTCAGAGGTCTCTGCAGTGCTTTCAGGGATATTCTTACAAATTTGTGGAGGAAGCCTTCTAAGGCACAAGTATACGAAATACCAGTGTCTAGTTACTTGGACTTTGAGCTTCAAATTTTAAAGGTCCAAAATTCAGTGATAACAGCATATTTCCCACTGACAAGATGCACATTTTTAGGTACCAGCTTCCGAAGTTAGACTTATAAAACTTTCTCTTGCTTGATAAAACTACAGAGTTGCATCTTCTTTTGTTTGGGCACCAGAGTAAGTTATACAGTCATTACGTTGTCAACAAGCTCCTCTGCCATGTGTTGCTGTCTTGTACACAGCATATGCAGATCGTCCCAGTGCCTCCCGAGAAGTTGCTACATGTCTTTCCTTTTGCGATCCATGCATTGGGCCGTGACCTTTCACTTGTGAGTTTCTTTATTCAAGTTACAGACACCTCCGTGTGCAAGTTTTGAAGCACTCTGTGCCTATTGCCAGTGCTAACCTCTACCATCAAAGGGCACAAGGAACATTCTCGCTCTGGCGTGAGGAGGAGTGTGGCTGTGCTCCAACTCTGCTTGCTGTGCTTGCTCTGTACATTTTGGGTTGCTGTTTTTGAAGGGACTGAGACACTGGCTGTGTTTCTTGCTTCATTCTTCACCCTGCTTAAGGCCCCAGAGCCCCTGTTAGCTACACTTGATTTTTTCATTTGCTTTGATACCATGGACATGCTGTAAAATTACCTGGGTTTTACAGGTGTCTTGCCTGTTTGTATTTGTACAAAATCTACTGTTATGGAGAGGGAATGAAGCAGGGAGGTCAGTGAGTGGTTGGCTGTTCCTTCAAACAGGAAAATAATTAAAACAAGCTCTTCAACAGTGAAGTTCTCTGTGAGAGGCAGAGCACCGCGCTCCCAGATGTGATGGCAGGGGCGGGGGGTTTTTTTGAGTGCCTCTGGTTCTTGAAGGAGCGTGTGTTTTATCCCAGAAGATTATAGAATCCTTTTTATGCAGCCTAATGTTTTTCTTTACAGATATTGTACACATGGGAAGCTGTATCCTATTTTACAGATACAAAGTTGCAAAGCAAATACAGAGAGACTAGTTTTGAAGAAATCATGTGGGATTTTTAAAATATGGCTAATAAAATATTCTAAATGATGCCATAAAGAGGAGAGGCATGTTAGAGCTCTAAGTATGTAGCTTAACCGGACAGCTGTGCCACACAAAGCTATGTGAAGTGTCAAACTACCTTAAGTGTGGCTGATTTCTGGGCACTCACTGAGGCAAATAATTACTCCAGGAAATAACATTTCAGTATCTCGCAATCAGCATTTCTCTGAGTTTACTCCTCGCGTCATTCTGTTCCTCTTTCTTCTGGTCTTTCAGAACAGAGTTTGAGCTCTTACCCAAGTGCCACCGAAGGCAATAGTGTTTATTTTGCAGCTCAAAGGCAAAACTTGTTGCTGCCTTTTGTTGTTATTCTGCAGCCCAACAATTCTGACCTGTGAGGAATGCGGGGGTAGGGGACAAAAACATTAATTTTCTTTTTTTTTTT
>VZTE01006487.1:281624-323083 GCA_013397775.1 Eulacestoma nigropectus | reverse complement strand
TTTTTTAATGCAGAGAGACTGATGAAAGATAAATTTGGTGGTCTTTGGTTTGTGTGGGTTTGGTTTCTTCATTTTTCTTTCTCTTTTTGCGTTTCTGGGGGTATTTTGGGTTTGTGGGACTTTTTTTTTAGGTAAAATTGAGTTTCTTCAAATATAAAGCTGGGCAGTCCCACATAATTGATGTTGCCATGGCCTCCAGCCACAGGAGGAGTCATCAGTTAGTTTTAACCTGGAGAAGAGCAGAGAGAGACATAAATCCCCCTCTCCAACAAGATGTAAACATTTTTTCTTTTACTTTTTGTGAAACTTGTAGAACAAAGGGAGCAATTTGAAGGAGAAAAGTCTGGACCGTGTGAGCGCTTGGTTTGTTAATGCAGTTTGTTCTGCTCTACCACCACTTGGTGCTAGATGCAGTATTTGTTATGCAGCCAACTGGTAGCTCTAGTTTTACGTACAGGACATCTGAAAGGCAGTTAAATTAGAGCCTTGGTTTCCAGCAGGTTCTGTATACCAACATCCCATCCCTTTCTTTGCTAACAGAAGAGAGTCCATGACCAGGAGCTGCATGAATCTGTGCGGGTCAGCTCTCCAGTGCCCTCCTCACTGTGCTTGCAAATGGGGTGTGCACCTCCCTGACCTTCCGTGGTCAGTCCTTTCTGTACAGAAAGACAGCGCTGCCTGTGTAGCTGCTGGGCTGCAGCAGCCTCAAACACAGACTCGACCTGTGGCACTTGTGACAATATGAAGGACATTAGACTGCCTGTATTTACTGACTTTACCTACAAAGTCATTTCCCCCTAATACAAAGGTATTAATTACAGATAGAGAGAAACATGGTGACTCCAAGGTCAAGAGATGAGAGCGTGCAATCTGGAATTTCCATCACAACTGATTATGATTATGCTCCAGCTATTAAAAGTTACAAGGTTGCATTTGTTATGTGGATGCTTGCTTCTAATTAAAGGAAATGCCTATCCTTTAAGAACTCAAGAATAAATAGATTCCAATTTTTATCTTCAACTTAGTTTTTCAATAGCTTTTTCATATGAATACTAGCTTTTTCATTTTCTGTGCTAATGTGGTTTGTGCATTTGTTAGATAAATTGAGGACTGCATTTGTACTCACCTGATACCTATAGACGCAAGCTTTGCCTGCAGCACGAGATAAAATGAGATTTGTAGTCCTGTCTTATTCTTTCCTTTGTCTATGGTGCATCTCTTTTCCTTATTTACTGTCTGTCTGTGTGGAGGTGCTTCAGACAGTTAATCTAGTCAGGTGAATTTAATGTTGATTGCACAAACCAAAATGGACTGTGTGGATATACTCAGTCAAGAACAGAGGCTTTTTGAAGTGAGTTGCACTGCAGAAATAAAAGCTCCTTGAATTCTGATTCACGTTGCAACGTGAGATGTGCAAGTGCTTAACTTAAAAATAAATTCAAATTACTTTTTCCCAAGTGACTCTTTGCAAACACAAAGGACTTGGTTCCCTGCACTCCAACATCTTGATAAAAGAATGAATCCATGCATTTTATTCTTCACCCCAGTACTGATGTCTGTTGTGGCAGAAAGATATGCAATATTTCCTGTATAGAAAATATCCTCTGTTTTCACCAGTAACCTTGCTGCTTTATTTGTGTTTCAGTGGTCTCATTTGTACTCCTTGCCTGCCTTCCTTATTGCTCTCCTATTTATGTTTTCATTATTTATTATGGTTTGCTTATAGTGTAGATGGAGTACTATTTCTTGACGCAAGTCCTTTATGATGTTTATTGATGAGACAATTGCGAGAACAGCCTCATTGTAGCCTGTTACCATTTGTGTTTCACGTTACTGTGCAGCTTTTCAGAGCCTTTCTGTAAACTGCGTAAATGAGACTCGCAGCCGAGAGCAGTTCACATCTCCCTTTGGCATAGGAGCTGCCTTTCTATTTTAACTGAGAGTCAGTGGATATCCTGAGTCTTGGATGATGATGTGCATCTGAAGCTACATTAGCGTAGATGAAGATTGCAAGGGATTTGTCAGGTGTGTGCTTGCAAACAGATGCACACTTATGCTGTACATATATATCATATTTATATTATGGGACGGTCTTCTGTCGGCCACATGGCTTTGGAACAACTACTTCAGTTACTCTTTTCCCACCCTTCTCAAAGCCCTTCATGTGTATCTTGACTAGAAAAAGGTAGAACAGGAACTTGCAGACTCCTATACAGAGTGGTTCTGCCTGTATATAATGGATATACAATCAAAGCTGAGGTTGCGTTCGATGTACTGTGGTGTTGGAAGATGCAGAAATAAGGAAGGAAGGTATGATAAGATACTAGGTGAAGACTCAGAAAATTGTCTCCCATTTCTGGGAAATGGTGTATTTTATTATCCTAGGCAAGTCAGTCTGGTTTGACACTAGGTATTCTGTGAAAAGCTCAGAGCTGAAAGGAAAGGGAAAAATATTACAGTCATAATATCCTTGAACCAGAATACATCTACCTGAAATTCAGAAACTTTGCCCCAGGTTGTATATATCTTCTTTAGTGTGTTTTCTTCATGGGCCATCTAGACTAAGGAGACCCATCCCAAAGAAGTGACATCCTCTGTCTCACTCGGGTGAAGAGTAACACCGCTTATCTTTCCTTGCCAATTTTGTAGACTTCAGGCTGTAGCTTTTGATCAATGAATTTGTATGAAACCTTGTAGAAAGAGGTTAGGATCTCATTTGTGACCCCTGAGCAGCCCAGATAGGAAAATGTCCAGAACTGCTATACATGGAAGAAAGCATTAATGTAACAGCTTTTAGACAGCATGTCTGTTTGGTGAAAGGAGAGGTCTGGAGCTGCTGGAACTGCAACTGAGACATAAAACAGAGATTGTTATTTGTTGGTCACAGAATGTTCGGTGCTTTACAGCACCCAGCTGAGTCTCCACAGCCAAGTGACATGAGAGAAGTGCTGGTGCTCCCCGCTCTCCTTCCCCCGTGCCTTTCTGGTTTGAGTTCTTTGGGAATGGGCAAATGCATTTTCATTGCACTACCATGATTCATTGCATCTGTCATGAAATTTCAGCAAACAAAAATACAGCATTTGGCGAACAGACTTTAAAAGCAGAGAAGAAACCAAAGGGCACAAGTGCCACAATGCAATTTCTGATTTATAGAGAATAAAGCTTTGCATTTTGCAGGCACACATAACAATTAATACATAAATAGATAAGCTGCAGAAAATTGGCTAATGGAGTATATATCAATGAATTTAGTGCAGATTTTCAAGCACTTTTGCAATTAATTGTGTGCCCGTCTCCCCAAAGTTTTGGCTGTACAGATAAACGTATTGATTGCAGAGCAAATGTGTCTCCCTTCATTCTTTCCCAGTAAAGAAAACAGCATTTAGTGATGTGGGAGTTGATTTGCGAGTGCCCAAAGCAGTGAATGCTGAGGTTAGGCCTGCAGTGACAAGCTTTGCTGCCAGCTGCTGTCGAGTGGCAATATTGACAGCTTGTAGCATCACTGGAATACTCATCTTGTGGCTGTTCCTGCCAGCATCACAAACTTCTCACAAAGATGTTTTATATTCGCAGCAGTTGTAGGCATGCACTGGGAAAGAACCCAGGGCTTTCACTTGTTGCCATTGCTGTTGTGCTGGCTGATATCAAAAGGCTGTGGTGTACAGGGAAGAAATCCAAGTGGTAGAAAAGGGAGCATTGCTGCTGAAGTGAGGGAAAACCTATGCTGAAAGAAGAGCATCCATGTTTCAAGAACTTTGTAAGACAAATGAGTACAACTACACTGTATGCCTTGGGCATCTTGTGGGTAATTTTGGACAGTAGATGTTTATTTCAGGGAATGCTTCCTCACCAGGAAACCTAGGGCACTGCAGGAAGGAGCACTGAAATTGCTGTACACAGGTCATGCCTGAGCTCGGCCTTCAGGCTGGCCATGGGTGCAGATGTCTCTTTCTTTGGAGGGCTTCTCTTGCTTATTTACTTTTATTACTGCCAGCTGCTCTCTTTTGAAAGTATGATATCCTGGTCTGATATTCTGGCCAAATTCTAACTATAATCCTTACCGCCTGCTTGACTCAAAATAGTCCATACATTAAAATGTGTCATTTCTCTTCTAACTGAATGTGATGTTTTTAAACAATTTCCATTTTTCACCCCAAATATGGCTCTTTCAGCTTTGAATGTTTCTCTATTTAGAGCTTGTTAAAGTATTTGGAAGGCATTATGCATTGCATGCATAAAGACAAGCTATTATAAATATTTAGCTAGCTAAAGCATTTGTGATTTTTTAACTTCAAAGTTAGAAGTAAATGGGATATTTGTAATGACTCTTGCATTTTTTACAGAAAGTTATCTAAGTAAATCTTTCACAATAGCTTGGGACTTTGTGTGGTGTGCCAAAATACATCCTACCTCAGTACCAGTGGGATTCAGGAATTAGACAGTGTCAGAGAGACTAAAACAAAGACTCGTGCCTGGAATATTCCTAAAAGAATCCGACAAGCATCGGTGCTCTGTGACTGAGTGGTGCTGTTCGGAGAGGGTCACTCAGTAATTTAGTTTTTCTTTTTCTTCAGGAAAGGAAAGGTATTCCAATGGAGCCCCTGTTTATGTTTTCCTTTTTCTCAAAAGCTCTGGGCAATCTCTACTAGGCTGTTTAGCCTCTCTAGGCCTTGCTCTTAGGCTGTAAAATAGGAGCATTGGTACATGCTTTCCATGTGGAAACATTTTCTGGATAAGACTTTGAGGTACTTCGAAGTAGTAGTAGTGGCTTCTGCACAATAACTGGATAAATGTTTCTTAATTGTTTGATTAAAATCCTGTTACCACAGTACAACAAATAACTGAAAGTACATTTTGTCTCTGTTTTAAGAAAATGGAGAATTTTATCTATGATCAGTATTCTCATCTTAACAGTATTTTAGCAAAGTTTGAAGAAATCATGTCAAAGAATGTTTGTAAAACAGCTAATCTTAGACAAATAGAAGTATTTAAAGAAAGCAAATGTTGGACTCTAAGACAACTATTTGCAAAAGGAGCCTGGTTTCACTCAAAGTAATGGAAACAGCTCACATGAGCTATTTATCAAGTGGTTTGCAAGGCTAGGGTTTAAAAAAAAATTAAATTGTTTAGTCTTTAGCTCAAAAACCTATTGCAGAAATTACTTAGAGAATAATGGTGTGAGAAACAGAAAATATTCAATAGCAATTCATAACCCAAATATTTTTTCTAGTGCGTTTATCTTCTGTCTAGATGTGACTTTTACCTTGCAGTCAGGCACAAAGAATGGAACTCTGAAAAGGAAAGTGTTCAAGATGGTTTTATTTTAAAATTATGGAAAAGTTCCACTATAAAAGTCTTTTCTGCTTTTCAGACCAGGTTTAGATCGTAATAAATATACCCAGGATGGCACAAGCACTGATCAGTCTCAAAGCCATCCTTATCTGCCCCTTTGTGCTAAAGGCACCACAAACCACTGGAGAAAGCATTACATATTTCCATCATGGGTTTTTATTTTATTTGGACTGGATTTAAGATATGTCTAGATGCTCTTTCAAGATGCTGTGGCTTTCATATTTTTCACTGAGACTGACCAGAAGTGATAATTTATATCTTGTAGAGCTGATGACTTAGCACTTTCCAAGTTAGATCTGGAGCCAAGCACTGCAGGAATTATTCTGCAGTTGATTTCTAACAGACCTTTGAAAACTCAGTGTGGGGATGGGTGAGGCACAGAGGCAGTGCCGCAGAGCTTCTGACAAAACAGCAAAGGGGGTCACTGGCAGTTCATGCAAACTCCAAATCTCACTGTTGCCCATTCTTTTCCAAAAGAAGTTTCCAGTCTCTGGTGGAAGTGACTGGTCTTCCTCTGTAGAAAGCAGATCAAAACTATAATACATGTATAGTTTGCTGAAAAGATGTGCTAAAGTCTTTGCAACTTAATACATCACATTTTGCTGCTCCTTCCAGCAACTGAAGGTCCATAATCACATTATTCAACAGCCTGAGGATCTGCTTTTCACTTAGAAGTTTCACTTCTTGATTATTTTTTGAAGCTCAAAAGACAAACTGAGTTGGAATGTATTTCAGAAAGAAACAAAGGTGAAAAGCACAAGGCAGTCAAGATACTGTTCAAACTCCAGGGGTATGTGGACACTGCCTGCTAGGTGTGAGGTTTCTCTCTGTCTAGATTGTACCTAGGCCTTTTGTGCCCGAGAGAAGATGAAAACAAGGGAGAAACAGTTTTAGCCATACTTGCATATAGGAAATAGTTGCCTGCCTTTCTGTCTCCGCTGTTTGCATCATATTTATTCCACAGTAGTTCTCTTTAGTAATTTCTTGGGAATGTTATTTCTTTTATAACCTGACAACTTTTAAAGTAGGAGTTAAAATAAAACTTTAATCAGGCAGAGTGTAAGCCACTGCCTTCCCTCCTCTTTCTTTAAGCCCCTCAGAGTCAGCTCCCACATGGGGTCCATGCCCCACTGACCTGTGCTCAGCTACCCTGCGAGTACACAGTCACTTGTAGGAGCAACACTTTCCAAGAACTGGGTATGTATTGCCCAGCATCTCATCACGACTCAGGGAGTTTTTCAAATCTTCTTAAAAGCTCCAGTCCTCCAGGACTGTTAAAACCTCACCAAGGTCACCTACCACAGTGCCATGGTAGGAAACCAGGTGTGGACATGAGATCATAACTTGCAACAGCATCTACAAAAAAAACTGAGATACACATTAATACAATAAATGATATTGAGAAGGCTTAGAGGAACATATTCACATATACTCTAAAACAATATATGCATATGCATTTTCTGTTTACTGCAATACTTGAGATATGCTTTGGCAGCACCTTGGTGTTCCTATCTGTCCACTGGGATCTGAGTTGCATGAAGTGCTTTGAGAAGCCAATTGTGCCTCTTTTGAAACAGATTTTTCAGAACATCGGATGCAATTTCACACATTTTAGGATAATGCAGGGTCTGGAAATCAAACTGTGGTTGAAAAAGTCTTGAACTGTCTCCATGGAAGTCTGTATTAAAGTAGTCCTACTCTAAAAATAAGGAAACAAAAAAAAGAGAAAACTATGTAGTGTTGTCATTTCCAAGCCATCTCAGGTGAATATCCCTTTTCTGATGCAGAATTATCTGAGCCAGAATTGAGAAATGAAAGTTGCCATCACAAAACCCAGCTCTTTTTGGCATATCTAGCAGAATACTCTTCACTGCCTTCTCACCAATGCATTACCTCACTTTCCCTGCTTCCGGTGCCTGAACACTGCCTATAAAGCCTGGCTTCCAGGGATATGTATAGACTGAGTGGCATGCTTGGGCCTTGGTGTAAAACTTCTGAAACAGTACAGTTTATTCACAGTCTCTCTGTTGGATTTAACAGCTGATTTTCATTGCTGGTTTGTTTTCTTCCACTGACATAAGCATTTTAGGGCTTTTAAATTTTGTTTGTTTCCAAGTCCATCCTCCCGCCTGGAGTATTTACTTCTGTTTTTCCAATATTCTGAGAAATGCGCTGTCTCGTTTGTCTGCTGTAGTTGACCCTTATTTCCATCCCTTCATGCTAAACACTGACTTTACCTATAATTCCATTTTTCCTGACCTTTCTTGTCTTTACCCTGGGAAGATCTGGTAACTTGGTAATCTTCACTCCTAGTCTTGTCTGAGCAGTCAAGTATGGGAGGGGGTAAATATTTTTTCCCTTTTCATAAAGGGTCTTGGTAGATATTGCAGCAACAAAAGATGGGGTAGAGAGGGTATCCTTTAGCCCTGTTCACTCCAGAAGTGTCACATTTTGATTCTTCTTGTGGCAGATGTTTCCCTGTGCAAGGATACACTTTTGGAGAAGACATGCCTATTTGGCCACTTGGCTAACCTAAGAACTGGATATAGTTTCCCCAAGTTTTCCTTTCATTTGGGTTTATTCAGTTGAGGCTACCACAAGCATCCTTATGCCAGTCATCCTTGACTGCCCCAATGTAGGCAGACTAAAAGACATCAGAGTTCATTCATTTTGCAAGTTGTGATGATGGTATACTCCATCTCAGTTCTCTTTCTTACAAATTCTTGAATAGCTCATTTCCAAAATCATCTCTCTTGCTTACAGACAGGACAGAAAGAACAAATCTGTTTTCTTGGTTCAGGGCCCACCATGCAATGTTTTTTTCTGACCCTCATATTGCAGACCATTTTCTTGTTTCCTTTCTTGGCAGTCTCCTTCCTTGTGGTGTAGCTCCCACAGCTTCTGCTGGCCAGTACCTCCAAAATCTCCCTGGCTCCGAGACAGTGTCTGTCTGGCTACTGCCTCTGTCTCCCACAGTGCAATGTGAGTGAAGAACCCCTCTTTAACTCCTAGCCTGCTGCTTCCCATGGACACAGACACCAAATCCTGCCATCTCCTGGTTAGCGAGGCAGCCCCTGAGCTCTCTGAGGAGACAGAGGACTGCTGTTTTCAGTGCTCAGCTGGACTTCTATACCTGTTATCTGACCAACACGGAAGTGTGCTTATACTTACTAGTGACCTACCCATTTATAGCTCTTTATGTCCTTCATTATGGTACTTTAATGACTTCCATCTATCAAAATATAGTTGAGAATTCCTTCTCTTCCATATGTGCTTAGGCTTGACAGGAGGGGGAATGTCACGCGCAGGCAATGAGCCTGCCTTGCTTAGCGAGCTGAATAATTAGTAATTTACAAATTCAGTAAACAGTAAATGTGCTCTTGACCTTCCACTCGCACCAGCTGCCTGATGAGGCACCCAGCTGACACGTCCAGCTGCCTAATGCCTTTTCACCATGTAAAGCCCCCTCCGAAGCTCCTACTTGCTCTGTGCTGGTGTTTCAGAAGGCAGCATGGTACTGCCTACGCTGCATTGTGCTTTCTGATTCATACTAATCCCCTCATCTTCCTATGGAACATTAAACATAATCACGATATTGAAAATGAAGGCGTTGCAGATTTAAAAGTGGGATCTGCTTAACTAAAAATAGCATTAAAGCAAACCCTGTCCTTCTGTACTGAAGGACTGGCTGGTATTTACAGTGCTGTAGAGTCATCAGACTCGAGCATAGGAATAGGAAAGAATGCCAACCAAGGGGGACCAGGAATTATAGGCTTGTTCTGATTTATTCCAAGATCTGCTCCTCCTTCACTGTGTGACCTTGAGCTTGTCATGTGGTGTGCCCAGACCACCGTTTATTCTTCTGTATTGTAGCTATAAGGCTGGCTTTGCAACTCCAGCGTGTGAATGAAAGAATTTGTATTTGCAGAGTGCTTCAGGAGCCTTAGAGCTGTCCTAGTGATCAGCAGACAGCCATGGATATATTCGCTATTCATTTCTCCGAATTCTAAAAGTAAAAGATTTTTATAATAGAAAAGTACAAGTCATTCTTTCGGAAGAAGATATCTATGGTGCACCTTCCAATATCCAGCCCCAGCTACCATGATTTCAAGATTCGCTTTGGGCAGCACTATGCTGTTTGAAGCTAGCTTTTAAATACTTCATACCAAGGCAGCTACAATAGAAGGAAAACACCGTATTTCCTTATCTTATTCTCATTTAGCCTTCTGTGCTCCAGAACTTTGCTGGTTCCTTTGATACTTCCATGTGATTCTGTCAAAGTACTGACATTCAAAACAAGACCATATTTAAGATAAGAACATTTTACTTCTCAATAGATAAGTTGTATAAATGATGCATCTCCTGAACCTTTTTCCCCTTTCTAAAAGATTCACTGTTTTCACTAATGTGTAATTTCAGAGAGACTGTTACAAATTTGATGTTGAAATGACCTGGTCAAGAGCTAAAATGTTCTAATATTAAATTAAATCAATCTCTCTCCTTAGCCCCTTAATTCTAAAAGCTGAAGCTCTAAGGAAAGCACCAACTGTCACAAGTCTTGCCAATCTGCTTATGCATCTCACTATATCAGTTTTCCTTCCCTTCACTCTCCCTATTCTCTGCAGTTGACTCAGGCTTTTTTTCTAGGTCTTAAAAACCTATTTAAAACTCTACAGCTTGCCTCCCACACTGTCCTCTCTATAGTAACAAGCAGCTACAGTCTGTGTTCAGATGTCTTGTGGTCTGCTTAGGGCCAGGGTCTGCAAGCTAATCTGGGTATGGTACATGTGTTCAGTATGGCAGGACCATCTAAATACTCAACCTTTTTTATCAAATACAGTGAGAAAGTATTGAGGAAGCTAATTACTGCAGATCTCATTAGCACTGGTGAGCCAGTTAAAGCTCTATTCCATTAGATCTTGTTCTTCTTTTCATTCTGTAAGGTAACTAAAAGAGCTCAAGAAGAAGTTGCCTTTGATAGACATCCCTGGTTCTAGGGCTCTCAGAATATTTGATACTGGCCCTTGGCTGAGCTTAGGTAAGTCTCATGATTGATTGTGTCATCTTAAACCACCAGGGTGCCTCTTGCACCTCTCACCTTCCAACTGAGACTTGAACTAGGGGAAAGCTAAAATGTTAGGATATTTCTGCCTTTGGAAATGCGCTGAACAGAATGCAACTTCAGGCAGTCAAAACAGTGTGGAAGATAAGAATTGTGGTAACTGTGTTGTCATGGACAACCCTGCACTGTGAAGGAATAAAACTGCTGTACTTAACTTTTACCTTATGTAGAGCCAAAAGGAGCTAAGGTCCAGGCAATGCTTTTTGTTGTGACTTGCTGGCTATTATTTTTGGAATGGCTGCCTGAACCTCAAGAGGATGGTATTGTAAACAAGGCTGTGCTTTTCCCTTCTCATTCTTCTTGTCCACATTTAGACATAGAGTGATCTGTGGTGATAATATGGGTTTGATTTCTTTATGAAGTTGTCGTTTGCAATAAGGTGCTACTGTATTTTTGCTGTCATAAAATTAAAATTTTTGAGAGGTTACATTTCATTTTGGGTTTTCTACTGAGGTTTATTCTGGCTTAGGTATTTCTCAGACATCTATTACTGCTGTCATGACTATAAAATAGAAACAAGGATAAGCAGGCTACAGGAGATATTTTTTGAACTCAATGGAATTAATATTTTTTTCTCCTATCAGGCTGGATCTGCTCTCTTGGTAACATACCCGTAGTAATAAATCTGGTTCTATGTATAGCCACAGACAGCACAGCTAACTAAATTGCATATACACAGCACAGGCACTAGAACCCAGGATCCACTCTTTGAAAAGCCACAGGTCTTGACCACTGTTGTTCAAGAAGAGCAGCTCACACTATTTTATTGACTTGTAGTCTGTCCTCTGTGCAGGGGAGATGTCACAGCCACAGGGAGAGGCACACTTTCTGACTGAGCTGATGCCACCGAGCAGATGTATACATAAGCAGACATTTACATAACAGAAGGTGGTAGAACTTATGTAAACTTGGTGTTTTATCTCCAATACACTCAAACGTACTCTTGGGTGCTGCTAGCTGAAACTCAGATTTTCTGCTTCTAATTAAAAGAGCATCTGTTTTGAATAGCCTCGAGAAATTATTCCAGGCTAAGACACATATCCAAGAAATAGCTGCTCCTCTAATTAGTACGCTGAATGCTTATCTGTTTTCCTTCTTCCCAGTAGCAAATGGTTTCATTGAATGTGGTGTTCACTTCCATTGCAACCTATCCAATAAATCAGAAAAGAGATGTCAACATGTACCACATTAAAAAAAATTGTTTATGTATTAAAAATAGAACAATGCACTGTTTCATGGCATATAATGACATTTACATAAATGGCATGATGAGCATAATGGGGGATATGGCATTCCATACTGTGCTGTGACTTGCCATTTTGAAGTGTTCAAGATCTAGCAGATATATTCGATAAGGAAGAGCATTTCTTTTAAGGAGAAACGTTGAAACTAACCTACTGCAGTAGAATTTTATTTTATTTTAGTGACCTTCAAAGGTCAACATTATTTCACAGCCATGTAAAGGAAGCAATTTAAGAAATTTTTAAAAATCTCAAAACCCAGTCTTTCCAAGCAGAGATTGTTTCCATGCAAGCAACAATGCATATTGCTAGTTAAAGCTAAAACTGGAGTATTCTGTTAGAGATATAAAAACTTGTATCAAAATCTGGTTTTATCACATCAGAACTTAGGATTATTTTGAGAGAGTTGTTTGGAGCAGACTGTTGATTCAGGATATGAAAGGAGCAGTCAGGGAAGATAAAAGCCATTGCTGAAAAGCTAAATATATTGGCAGCATCACTATTCAGGAAAAAGGTGATCAAAGAAATCCTTACAGCTGTACTGTTTTTTTAAACCAGGCATTAATTGGAGAAATATTAAAGTTGCCATAAAAGAGGTGTTATTTACAGAAATCTTCCAGTCTCTTCGTAAGGTGTGCCAGGAGTTGAGGTTATTTACCTTCATGTTCAAAAATATGTTAAATAGAAGTGGTTCATGTAGCGATGTGGTATGTTACCTGTTTCTCAAAATGCTACCAGAGGCAGAGCCTGGGATATCTTCCCCTCAGGTCCAGGAATGGCTGCAGGTTGACTGTAAGTCTGATTTGCATGCTAGGCCAATTAGTAGAACTGTGATAAAGAATACAAGTAGTCGACACACAGGTAGCTGTAATATACTGGAGAAGAGGTGAGAGAACCTTTGTGAAAGGGATGGCACAGCCTCACACCTCTGTGTTTGTTAACACTGTCGAAGGCTTCACAAGGTATGAACGCATAATTATTAGGGTTTTAGGAAAGCAGCAAAGAAGGTTCTTCATGAGGTCTGTAAGGGCAGGTTAGCAACCCTGGCATGAGAGGAATAGTCCAGTTCTGAGTTAAGAACCAAATAACAGAAAACAAAGGGGACAACTAAGTGCTTAGTTTTCCATCAGAAGGAGGTTGCCAGTAGCCTATTCCCATGTTATCTGTAAAAGAAAGAAAAAGTAGTTGACCAAAGTTCCTTCAAGCTGATCAGCTCAAAAGCCAACTACAGGGAGTTGTAGGATGGCAAATGAAAAGCAACTGACAAAAAGAAAGGCAATATATATGTGTGTAGCTGATGTGATTCATAGCTAACCATTCAACTCTGCATGTGTGTTCCATAAACGTACATGTTGGTGTCTGCTCACATCGCCGCCGTCCCTGCAGACTCAGGAAACCCCACAAGTGGCCTTCCTGTATCATGTATCCCCAAGGCTTCCTGCTCTTGTCTCAATGAGGCAGCAGGTAACTGAGCACAGTTTTCTAAGCCCTGCAGAAACACCTAATGGACTGGGAAGAAAGCAAGGCAGGTAAATACGAATTTGTACAGAATACATCCCGTAATGATAACAAAACACTGTGAGCCCAGCCCTTTGCAAAGTGAATCCAGCAAGCTTATATGCTGCTCTGCGTAGTTAATAATGTCTATGAAAACCCCACATGGGCAGCAAAAGAAAAGAGCAGCTATCATGCTTAAATACCGTGTGTGAGAAATACAGCCATCAATGTATGAAAATAATTGTCTGCATACTTTATGTCAGCAGCCTTGTCAATTTGATAATAGCTTCAACTCTTTATCTGGTTACAACTTAGAAAAAATAAATCTTTGTACAAAGTGCATTGTCATTACAGACTTCAGTGGTAATGCTGTGACTGTCTTTTTGATGATAATAGATTCTTTCCAAGGTAGCTGAAGTTTGGCCATAGTATTTGTTCTGTCTTGGCTCATTGAAAACATATCTTATTAAAAGAGACTGAAAAATAATAACAGCAAATGTATCTTGCTGGTTGATTTGCAGTTGGCATCATTATAAATGATGCCCCATAGCTGCAAATGGCCTGGGCTGAAGGAGAACTGTACATTTTATCACTTCATTGTAATAACAAACTTACTGTCATCTTCAGAGAAATAGAAGAAGCTGAATTTCCAGCAAAAAAAAAAAAGGCAAAATATTGTCTATTTCACTCAGGATAACAAATGAAAAGTGTACAGAAACTTTAGCACAGAACTGGAGAAAATAACGAGCATGAAGACAGGAGGAATTTGCCATAAGCAGTGCCTTTCTCTGACAAGGCTAACTAAGTGAGAAATAATTTATGGCCAAGAGTTTATCAGAGGCAGGAAAATAATTCACATTATAGGCATTTTTTTCTTCACAACTTCCCATACATATAGATAGCTCCTCGCATCTTCCTGGTCCCAGGCCCCAGTCTGAAACACGATGTGTGTTTACATCTACAGCCATCAGATGGGAGTTTGGATGAGATCTCAAATGACAATTTCCCTGTGAGCTTGTGTAAATCTTAATTGTATCTTTTTTTAGAAGCTTTGTATTTCAGGCACCCCTTGTGGGGAGGGTTTTTAAAAAATATTTTAAATTTTTTACTCCGGGGTCTACTACAATTTTAAAAATACATGCTATTTTGTGTATAGCTGCATTTGGTTACATGAACTATAATATTTTGGGTCTTTTTCCTGAGTGAGTGACCATGAAAAGGGGGGAAATAGCACTTTTGGAAAGCAACTGATGCTGACAGGTAGGAAGTTTTGGAATTCAGTATCTTCATGTGAACAAACTCAAAATCCCATTCTTCGTGCTCATAGATAGCAAAAGTAATGAGCCATAATTTAAGCATCTATACTTAAAACATGTGACAAATGGCCAAAAACATGCATTTTTTATATACATGTAGAAAAGAGCCATCCGCTTCCCTTCCATACATGATACCTAATCAAAACAGATTTGAATCAAATTAACAGAAAACATGTTTTAAAACATTGTCTAGGCTCAACTGGTGACTATATTATTATTTAGCATTTCAGTAATTAATCCTGATTTAGCTAAAATAGGTTTGTCACTGACCTTTACTAAATTGATTTACTATCCCAAAAATATGCAGAGATTTACACTCAAATAATCATGTTCTGCACATCTTTCATTTGATTGGTATAAATCCTTGCTGAAATTAGTTATTAGATGGGACGGAAATGACAATTCCAGCAGCAGAATGTGTGCATTTCAGATGTGACCCTGTGGAGCAAGCTGGCTGGGGACTGCAGCAGAGACTCAGGCACTTGAAAAAAGGCTGAGCACTTGCTAGCAGCTGTTGATGTGGCAATGGAAAATACTGAGGGTTCCAGAGATTACAGAGGTATAATTTGGCCTGCAGTGAAAGTAAGCAGAAATGCTCTCTGAAAAGAACTCCTGTTGTAATCAATGAGGTTTTGCCATTAGCAGTAATGACAAAAGCTAATGGGTATTTTTCTGGGTGAACATTTTTATTCAAAAAGTGTTTTAACAAGCGATTTTTATGCATAGTAGTGTATGGTTTTTTTATCAAGACAGAATCATATCTGGTAAGCAACACTTCCCATTATGAGCTGTAGTTACATCTTCGTTGTATTTAGAATGTATCAGAATATAGTATCTTTTAGAAACATAAAGAATAAATGTTCCATAGTTTACAGTGTATTACAAATATTTTAGAATTTTGGAATGCTGCTAGGATTTCAATATGTTGCTTTTAATTTTGAGTTCATGTCACATTCAAAGATGCCATTGTTTTGGGGACCATTAACAAGCCCTCTAATTCATTTCATGCCATGTAATACTTAGTATACTTAGCAGGAAAACATTATTCCCAGAAGGTGTGATCCTGCATTCTTTTGAAATCAAGAGAGGACATTTTGTTGTGGCATTAGATGCTACTACTGAATGATCCAGAACAATGGTCGTTGAGGTTTTTAAACTTTTCATAGTAATTATGATGCACTTTGCCGGGACTCCTGTCCATATGAGCACTAACTCCATAAACTACACGGAGCAAGACTAATTCTGATTGGGTTTGGGGGGGAAGGAGGGAGGAAGGAGGAGAGGGGTATTCTACCATTAAATATAATTTCTATGGCGTTTTTTCATGACTTTGCAACCAAAATGACTTAGGGTAAAAAGTTAGATTCCTCCCATCCTTTGTTAGCCATGCTGAGAAATAATACCTTTAAGAGGTTTGTAGAACTTCGTTTGATATGGCTCAAATAGAACATTTAAAATTCCCTCTCACAGAAATGTGTAGCAGACTTGTAAACAGCATAAGCTATGCTAACAAAATATTTGACAGACAGGGAAACAAGGTTTCACGTTAAATTTATCATGGTGTGTTCTTGCTTTACTAATCCTATGTATTCTTCACAAATACATAGGAGTTCCCTCCTCCTTTGGCCCTTTTGAGTGCAATTTCAGTGTGACTTCCCTATGGCTACAAGTTTGCTAATGGTGTGGGTTTTAAGTACAAAGAGAAGCCAGGAAGAACTTGCATTCCGGGGTCTTATTGTTTGTCTTGAGGCAGATCAGCCAACACACCTGTCCAAAATCAGTTTATCATAGAAATTGCTTATTTCATGGTGACCTTTCCCAACAGATCAGCAATAATGAAAAATTATTTAGGATATATTTTTCCTTGTAAAATTTACTGCCACTTCATTGTGATGGCAAAATTGCAACGTATCCCCTACCCTCAAGATCTTTTCTATGGTCTCTTTAAAATATCTCAACTATGTGTTAATATTAATTTTCATTATTGCTGTCACCATGAGATAAAATGAATGCTATCATTCCTAACTTACAGATGAAGATCTGAGAAAAGCATTTATTCTAAAGCTGTTTGCTAGTTCTGACAATCTATTTTCACACATACAGGAATAAGGATTTTTCCAGAGGACTTAATGTTGTGTAGCATTTCATGGGTTAACAGAATAAATAAAATCTGAACTTTACACCACAATATGTTGAATTCTAGATGAAAATAGCCCCGTATTTTTAAAGTGGTCACTTGGACAGAAGGTAAATCAGCAGATGTAAGGGATTTTAAAAAGTCACTTAATAGGCCTACATTTGGAAATGCTCTAAGTGAGGTTTTTAGAATTTCTAAGATCTAAGGGGGCAGAGTTTTATAGAGAAAAATCAGAAAAAGAAACAATGGAGAAATCACTTAAGTGCGTATTTCCCCAGCTGGAGTGTAGCATCTTACTTTTACATTTTCATTCCAGGATTATAACTGTCACACCACATTATGCTTTGCAAACGCCTTCCAGAATAGCTGCCACTTGGTAAAAGCACAAAACATTTAGAAAACACTGCTTTAATCACAAAACTTTGTAAAAGCACAAAAAGCTTAGAAAACACTACTTTAATCACAAAACTAGTGTTCTTCCACTAACCTGAAATAGTAACTCATTTAGTCTTTATTCTGCTTCTGACAATAAGAAGCATTATGAAAACAGCCCTTCCAATGACATTTTTTACTGTGACACCCAAGTTGTTATATCCTGTATTGTAGTGTGGTGTTTAAATGGGTTTTGAGAGAAAAAAAAAGAATTAATAATGATAGTTAAGGTTTCTGAGGGATAATAATTGGAGAGAGACCCCAGCCAGTCAAAGAGAGTGTTTCCTTCTTGTTACAGTAGCTATTTTCTTCTTCTACCTCTTGCTAGATATTTTCCTACTGGCTGATGCTTAGCTCACAACCTTAACGCCAGCATAGGATTTGGTCTCCTATGCCTGCAGCTGTTTTGATGCCCCAGAATGCATATGCATTCTGCCCACCTTTTTAACAGCTAAAGTTTGGAGCAAAGAAAGTTATAAGTTCTTTTGATAGTTACCATATCTTCCCATGCCTGGTAATTCCTCCAACAAGCTTGCACTGGATTCCATTACTGAAGCAGAAGTATCTCTTGACAATCACAAAAGATAGTGAACAACATCACTTATTTTTTTCCTTCAAACTACCAGCTCTGAGTCTCCAGCTGGAGGTTCTGCACTAGAATTATAATGATTTCACCTGCAGTGGCATCAGCAGCAAGCATCAAATGAAAAGAGATTGAAATAGAGAGTGAGTGCTTCTATTTCTCATTCTCCTCTGTGCTTGTCATTGTGCTGCCATTTCGGATATTGAGATCACTCAACCTTGACATGAGCAAAACCTGTCTCTGAGGACAAGATGGCAAGTGAAAGAGCAGCTTTTAGACTAGAGTCTTTTGAAAACACATTATTGCAGGCAATTGTAAAAATTCAGCATTTGTCTTCCCCAACGTAAACATTTTCCTTCTTACTTCTATCATGTAAGTGTACATTCTTCACCTTGGAAATGAGAAAGAGAACCAAATTTTGCAGCTTTTTTGAGAATATTTGAATGATCCAGCCATCACACTGGATAAGGTACTGAAGCTGGTAAAAACACCTGTTTCAAACACAGTCTGATTTGTTTTAACATAACCAAACTTCGTTGGCACTGCAAACCATCCCCATACAAATAAGGAGCTATGCTCTTGTATATCAAGAAGCTCTGAATGTATCTTAGTTTTTATTTCCCCTGCACTTTTACTGTTTCTATCAAGAATCACTCATAGACTGTTAATTGGCAGAGTAAAAAGAGAAAAAAGAGAGAACAAACATTAAATGGAGTGAGGTTTCATACGTCAGATGGAAATTTGGGAGAGTGGAGCTCTTTTCTTCATTCTGACAGTTTTCCTGAGATCCTAGGTACAATCTTAAATATCTCGTCTCTGTTACGCATCAATAAAATGAGGGAAATTGTACTTTATCTTTGTTTCACTGTGATGCATTGAAGACAAGTACATCTCAAATTTTAAGTTTCATAGATACTTTAGTAATGGGCAACACAGAAGAATGAAAGATAGCAGCTTCCTCAAGAAAGATTAAATTTAACAAGTTTAGCCAAGGCAAACTCTTAAGCAGTGAGTAGACAACAGTCTGACCTGCGTTGGTGGATGATCTCGAAGTGTACCAGCTTCCTAAATAACAATTTGAAGCAGGAGAACCCTTTCCTTCCTTAGAGAGATTCAGTAGGTGCCCTTATGTCCTTCGCATCTTTATACTCTGACTTTGTTCTGCCGAGTGGGTGGTGCTCGGAAGCGGTTTTCTGTTCGCACATCAGGACTGTGTGATGTGTAGCACCAGCAAAAACGCAAAACATTTCCTGTAGCTGCGGTTACCGTCCCTCCCTACATCTGAGATGAAGACAAGAGCAAGTTTCAAGATCACAGGTGTGCATTGCATGTCTGCCCTACTGTACAGAGATGATTTATTACATCTTAGGTTAACAGGTGGTAAAGGAGAAAGATCAATAAAGGAAAGTGTAGGGAGACACAGATTTTTTTTTTTTTTTTTATCTGTACAGAAGTAAGTTGAGATTTTCTGAAGATCAGAAGGTTTTGAACCTTTCTTTCAGATAGAACAGACATGTCCTACTGGGACATTGAGTGATTTCTACCCAGACACGCTGCTTCTGTGTTAAGTTTCATCTATCAAGGTCCCTGACAGTGTTTTGAGAACATTAGCTATAATGAGATTAGTTTATGAGATCAAGGAAGGACAAAAGTTCTGAAAAAAAGTGCTACTGAAATTTTTGAAGTTCTCATTGAGTTAGAGTAACTTTAGCCATTGACTACACCTTTTTGTTCCTTTTAGATCACAGTTGAATTTTAAATGGAACAGCACAATTAGGATCATAAAAATGGCATTTTTCCTGTCAAATTTGTTTAATTTCCTTTTGGTGTCATGTGACCTTTAGTTGATTGTTTCCTTTATCATTTTACTAGTGATTGCTGACTGAAGAAGGAACTGTGTTTGTCCTTGTTAGGGTGGTGCCAAGCTAGAAATATACTACTGCTGCTGTCCAGAAAGTTGAACAAGAAATAAGATCTTCGTATGACGTGGCAGAGCTGGGGTCTTGGGAAAATGCTGTCAAAATTTTCTTGAAATTTGTATCCAAGCTGAAACCACTGGTCAGTGAATTTTTCTTTCATCTATTTAAGTACCTTCTGTCTCCTGTTGAAATTAGGTTTGCATGCTGTGTAGCTAGAAATATTTCAGTTACCTATTTGAAATTTCATAATATATTTTCTTTGTGGTATTGGACAAAAACTACCGGTGGGAGTAGGGAGTTGGGGCAGCTCTTAAAGGCTCAGCTACCTCAGGGTCACACACATCTCTGCTCTCTCTTTCAACTGCTGCTAGATGAGCCTTGTAGTTAAAATGACAGGAGAAGAAAGGTTAAGAGACTTTGATTCCCAGTTTGAAGTTCATGATTCTCAATAAATGTAAATATGAAGGCAATGATAGCAGCAGCAACTTCTCGAGGACAGGCTGTGTTCCTGCTCAGGTGGAGCTGTGTCCTGTTTTTCTGTTACATGGATGGCAGCACTGTAAACACCCTGCTTCGTACCAGGCTCACCCAGGGTAGAAGAGGAAGAGATTGCTGGTATTCCAGTAAAAAAAAATGTGATGTGATAGAATGTTTTACAACTCTGTAAACCTTTGAAGCAACTTATGCCTGCACAAGGACAAATAAAGTAGAGACCAAAAAAAAATCTCATGTTTGGTCTCTACTTAAAAATTACTAATGATTAAGAGGTTTTCTAGGTAACTTCTTACCATGTTTAAAGACATTAATTAACAGCATAAAATTTCACCCCATTTCAGCTGGATTTTTTCAGTCTTTCCCTGCATTGCTTCTCAAGGCTGGGATCCTGATGGCCATGTGTTCTTTTTATAACTATTATAACTGTTTTATAACTGTTCTTTTTATAACAACATTTAGGTTTTGAAAAATCACAATCATGAGTTCCTTCAGTCTCCTACATTGTACTCTGAATTCCTTCTGACTTTGTTAAGGGTCCTGTTCCTCTAAGCTTATTATCCTGTTAGCTGTTTTAATGTGTGCTCACTGCAGCTTGTTACAGCTTTCTCTGTGCATTGCTCCTGGCTCCTGTTTAAGACTTTACCTCACTCAAGGCTTCATCAGCACAAAGCAAGGTGGAATACTTTATCATGTAATGGATCTGGTCATTTCATGCATTTAAGATCATAACATTCTGCTCACCTAGTTGCCTTATTTTTCTTCTGTTTTATTTCAAAGTTTGAAAACAACACCTTTGTAAGCTCTGATTTATATTTCCACAGAGCTTATGTTGCCAAGACAACTATAATAAATGTTCTCTTCTGGAAAAACCCTTGTAGGCATAAGAAGCTTTCCCAGATATACCATTCAAGCTGAAATTTTGTAATACAAATAGTGAATTCACTAACATTTTTCCTTATTCTGCCCATTTAATTGACATGGTGGTGTTATTCCCCATTCTGTATTTGCAGCTTGTTATTCTTCATCCTCATTTGACTAGCACAAAGGAAAAAATTACATTTTTGTCTTAATGTTCATTGAGTTTAAAAGGAGCAAGGAAGTGTTTCTGGTCAAATATTTTAGGTAACAGAAATGCATGTTCTGTGTTGATCTGACATCAATTATCAGTATCTTCATAGGGAAAAGGCGAGGGAGGCTTAATTTCTGGCAGAAATATGCCGGCTGCTAAAGCAACTAAAGAAATTAGCAAGATTGTTGTTAGGGGTTTTTATTGATTTCTGGATTTTTTTCATGATTTCATATTTCACTTTCTCAGTGCTGCATAATGCAAGGTGTTTAGGGGCAACAGCAGACTCCAGATCAATTCTGCACATTTGGAATCCGTAGAAAAGAGAGATATAAGCTGCTACTATAATCTTACCAATGGAATCAATTAGACCTATGCTTCAGTTCATTGTCATTGGTCTTTAGTGTTTGTACTTGTTTATGAGAGAACCAAAACTGCATCACATGAATACATGGTTACATACCACAGCATCCATACTGAGTAATTTAACACTGCATCTCAACTGTTATATGAACAATCACCAATTTACGTCGTGAGTGTTAATGAAAGCCACAGGAAATAATCCATATAATATTGTGAATGAAAAGAGCTCCATTTCCATCTTGAAATGGAGTCGTGTGGTTATTGTACAGCTGGTGCTGGATAAATTAAATCTGTAGTTGCACAGCACAGTCTCCTCTTGATAGGGAGCCTTGGCTATTGCATAGACACATAGTGAGGAGTCATAGCTCATGGGGGAGGAAAGAAGTTGAAGAACACACACTGCAGGCAGTATGAAACACTAGAGCAACGCCTTAGAAAGACATTAAAATTAATAATAAAAGGTATTGCCTTTTCATACAAACCCAAACCAACCTGTGTAAAATCAGAATTCTTGAAAAAAATTCTGTGTGACTGACTAGTTAGCGTTTCCTGAGCAAAATTGTTTGAACTGAAATATTTTGGCCATTACTCTATTTTTAGTCAAGGTAGGGAACACAGGAATTATTTACATAGGCAGATTCCAAAGCAACTATTTTTGCAGATGGGTTAAGATACAACTGATAAATGCACAAAGGGCTTCAGTTCTCTGTTTATTTTTTCTTTTTCACAACAGCTAGTTTCAGAAAGCCATTAAAGAGCTTTCAGAAGTAGAATGAGGAGCTAACAGGAGCAGCCATGAACGCATGTAATCCCTTCCTCCCACCAGCCCTCCAGAGGATACATAGTACTGAGAAGCTCATTTAAAAAAACTAACATTAGCCATGACTTTTCAAAAAGGCACAAGTCTTTACAGATATAGCTGTTCTTGTTCTAAACATGTTTCAGTCATCAGAATTTGGAAGATAAAGAGATATCTGAAAAGCTGTATAACATAATGGCTGATTAAAGATGCTGCATCCCCAAGAGCATGTGAACACAGCTAAGACAGAATTTTCTTTCTTTTGTAAAAACACACACCAGTTCTACATTTATATAAAGTAATCCTTTAAGGTGGGTAAGAAGAGGTTCTTGGCAACAGAGAGGTCTTTGTGGAAGAATATGTCACTTTCTGTAGAGTTCCATCAACATATTCAAATTTCCTTCCAAGAATCTTCCAAGAATTAGCATATTTTTTTATAACTCCTTCTCAGATACACTGTGTCACTTGCTCTCACAGTTCCCATTTATAACTGATATCACATGAGCGTCATTAAGACACGGAGCAGAGCCTGAGTTGTTATGACACAGAATCACATATATGGGCACAAACTTTCTTTGGCAAGTAGTTTAGAGATTTTTTTATTATTAGTTTTAAGATAGCATATCTATGCTAAATATAATTGTAGTCAAAACTGAAATAAATGGGGGTCCTGAGTCTCCTCAAGGTTTTGCTCCATTCCAGATCGTCTTGGCAGAGAGCTGTGGATGCAATCTCCCAGAAGATTGTCAAACACTTTCAGCCACAGGAACTAAGCTAGACATCAAACTCGAATTTATTTCACAGTAACCTGTACCCTCATTTGTAAGTAAGAAATCTTTATTTTAAGTAATTTTCTTCAATCACGGTGGGGAGGGCCCAGATCAGGCTGCTAAGTTTTGTGGTAGGTTTCCACCTGCCTCTCTGCCCAATCACTAACTAAGGTCATTTACAGGTTTTATTTATTAAGCTCTAGGTGTGATTTCTCTTGACCCCTCCTGTTCTCTTCCTAAGGCACATTATGATGAAGACATTCTTACTGTGGTGCTGTCCTGTGACATGTGCCATAGGCAAGGAATAGATGTTGTGTGACTCTTCCTGAAGTAGATATCTCCTGCATGGTTACCTGAAACTGGGATTGCTGGTGTGGGTCACACACACCCTGCCTGCCTTCCCATCCTGTCCTTCTGTCTCCTGAGAACATTATCAGCCCTGCCATCACTGCATCTCACACGCAGAAGCAGCAGCCAGCTTTAAACTCCACAAATGAAATACAGCTATCAACAGAGCTGTGGCAGACTGGAGCTTGGTGTGGGCTCACTGCCTGAATATTTATTTAGCTTCCTGGGCAAGTTTTCCAGCTGAATCTTTCTGCAGCAGCTGCATGGCTAGAACTTAGCTGGGTGAATGTGTGCATTAACCTGCAGTACAAGCTTAATGCTTGAAAATGAGCTGCAGGGAATGTAGAACAAGGTGACTGGCATGAGCACAAGAGTACTGGATGCTTTTAGCTAATCCATCCCTCAAGGTGTTCTCCAGTAAGTGATTGTGTACCAGCCTTACAAGTTAAAAGTTAAAGAATAACTTTCAACCGAAGTATAGGGACTAAAGCAATATGATATATTGGGGAATGATGCAACTTTTGATTTACTCTGATGATTCCATGGCTCAGCAAATCTGTATTTCTGTCATGTACAGGGTAAGAGTCACAGTTTATATCTGCAACAAAATGTTATGAACGTGAATCATACTAAATCTTGCAACTTCAGGCAAAGAAACAACTCCCAAAGCAGCCATATTCCAAGAAGAAATAAAGAAATATATAGCTACCTACTACTATCACAAATATTAAAATACATCATCTCTAATGAAAAAAAGCCCAGTGCATCCAAATAAAAAGGGATAATCAACTTACAGATGGTGGCAGACTCCATAAATCTTACACTGTGGCAGCAGTACAGTGCTGGGTAGCTATTAAATATACCATGTTACAAATTACAGAATGCAAGACCTGATCCATTCAGCCATTTGAATACCAATGCCAAGAGGAGGGGACAAGCAGCCCTTAGGGCAATTAGGATCTCCCAGTGGGCTGCTAATGCAGCTGGAATCTTCCTCTTTCCTCAGTTGTGCTTGCATTTCTTCTCATTTTCTTCAAGCTCAGATAAGTAAAAAGTTCATGTAAGATGAGAGAGATTCCTTAGATATAGCACACAATGTGTAACAATGTTAGGGATTACAAAATTCTGTATGGCTCTGACATATTACTGTCATGTTGGGGATTTTTCTTCCAGATATTCCAATAGCAAATGTTTGCACAGTGCAAGAGATCAGAATGATAAAATAAATCAACATTGTCCAGCTGAATCTGGAAAACCTCAGCTGCTTTGCTAATGTGTGCATGTGTATATATGTGCATATACACACACATACATCAAGAGGAAGAACGTGAAATGAAAGCCAGGGAGGTCAGTGTGAAACCAGCTGTACTGCTGGTTCTTTAGCTGACTTCACTGAGTAAACCGCCTTTCTACAACCTTTGTAATTTGCCATAGTCTTCTTGCTCAATTAGAATTTTACAAGGTGCTTTTGGTTCATGTAAATCTGTACCTGTTTGAATTTATCACCTTGTGTTCCCTGTAAGCAATTTGTGTTTTAGTGCTTTTACACACCGAATTCTTGAAGACTTCAGTGGAATGCAAAATACTACCCAGAAAAAGGTAAAACAGCACTGTCTATAAGGTGAGTATGGATTCCAAGGGGCTTCAGGGAGCACTAGGCTATGTATTTGGACTGCAGGGCAAAGGGAGAGTTTTGGAACAGCGTATACATCTGGTTGTCTTCTTATCAGCTCTGCGGAGACCCGAGAGCTCTATGTATTGCATTAAGGGCATGGTCGAAAGCATTGTTGGGAGTTGGCAGAATGTGAAGAGCTGTAGTGTGGTCTCCTCAGCTGGCATAGCTACAGAATCTATCAGCAGGAACATTTGTCATGCAGATTTTGCCATAGTATAGAAAATGGAAACTTTTATTTTAGTCAAAAAAAGTATTAGTCTTACAGTAAAGAACCGGAGTTGAAGAGTGTGTGTCCTTTGGCAAAGAGTGATTCTCTAGTATAAAGAAGCTAGGAAAAAAGATATTGCTACAGAAAAAGAAACAAAAAGACATTTTGTTCACAAATAAACTTTGCATTTCCTTTTTTATCTGCATAAAAGTTTATGAAGCACTAAAATAGTTGTTACACAGAAGTGTAAAGTGCTATCCAGATTTTGCAGGGCACTGCTGGCTTCCTGCCTGCCTTGGCCTCAGTATGAAAGGAAGAAAAGAGAAACCTTTCAACCAGGAACCACATTGAAGTGGAGATTTTGAGTCTGGATACCCTTGGGTCCAGGCACAGCTCCCATGCCTTCCCACATTCAGAGCTGTGAAAGGGTAAGCACAGAGCTCTACCATTGTTTCTTCTCCTATTTCACTATTATGTGAGTCTTGGCTTCACCTCCAAACTATCCTCAGCTGCAGTGGTTGTGTGAAAGGGAAAGCTCTCCTAGACTTATGCCAGAGAGCAAAGAGCCCTCAAAGACACAGGGAGAACTTCGACTTTTCTGTGTTTGATCCGGATAAGCTGACGCAGCACAAACTGTCGGCAGGTCTCCAGAGCTTTTCCCAGCAGAGTGTGGAACGTGGAGCTCGGGCCAGAGTGAGGCTAATAGCCAGCAGTGCAGGAAGCTGTTTGGGTTGCTGCCTTACTTGTGTCTGCCTTTGAACTAGCTTTCAACCTCACAACATATTCAGTTATACATGTATAACTGGAACATACTGGTGTGACTGGGAAGGAAGTGGCAGAAGAAAGCTTATTGAAAGTTTGTCTGATGTTTCACACATCAGAGACTTCTGGCAGTGCTGAGGACTAATTATCCATCAGAACCCTCTAAATTACATAGATTTGCACTACATGGGGTTAGAACTGCACCAGCAGACAGCTCATTTCATGTGCTAATAGCCTTTAATATTCTTCTGTCGTGTTTCAAAATCCAATTATTCGTTTATTTAGCAAATAAAGCTGAAAGGTAGAGGAGAAGTGTTATAGAGGATCTTAGCCACAGAAGTGGCCTTTATTTTAAAAACTGCCCCTTTTTTTTTCCTTCATTGACAGCTGGTGACATGACTGGTATAAAGCTTAGGAGGGAAGGGTCTTACCCCAGCTTGGCATCCTGCCACGAATTCCTGTGACCTGGCTGTTCTACTCAACCAGGTCCTTCCAGAGCCTCTATTTGCAGACTCCCTCCTCTCTTTATTCCACCATGCTGGCAACATTTGTGCAGGCATTTAAGCACTTTATTTCCTTAAGTCAGATTTGATTAAAGTGACACATCAGAGACACACATCCTGCTGTAGTCCTGTCCTATACATGCACCTGTTATAGGGCACTCTATCCTTTAGCTGGTCTTTTGTTATATGCATAAGGTCCCAAGACTGAGTTTCTTATTACCTGTGAAGCATCCCTCATTACCTTTCAGCTCATGTCTCCCATTTAAAGTACACTATAGCTTTTTTTATTCAGCTTCACCATACTGATGTGTAAGTTTAGTCCTCTTTGATAACTGTTCCAGAATAAATCAGCAACTTTCCCTTTCTCTGTGAGAAGGGAAGGGAAGAAAATTGAAGAAAATTTTCTAAACACAAAAAAAGCATAGCAGATAAAACTTGAGGAACACCTTACAATGAAAACCTGAAGAAAAAGAACAAGGCAATCTTGTCATTTCCTTAAGGTGCAGCCTGCAAGCAAAAAGCCAGAAAAACATGGGCTGGCCTAACCCCAAAGTAAATAGAACCCCCTTTCTTCTCCCTGTCTTATTTTTTACTGAAGAGGAAAAATACTAAACAAGAAAACTTATATTTCTTTGTTATATAATGATGCCTGTGAAAAACAAAGGAGTAGAATGCAGAGAACAGAAAATAAAATATGAATGTAAGCTTTATAGGACTGAAGGAGAAAAACCCTACAGGCATTTTCAAAGCCTCTTGCTAATTACTGTTATTTCTAGCGGTTACTGAGTGCATCCAGAGTATGACCATTGCTTGAATTCTGCTTTTGAATTATTCATCATTTTTACTTTCATCTAAAATAATTATTTGCAGTCTTTAAGTCTTTTAATTTTTTTTTTCCACTAAAACACGGAAATTTAAGGAGGACTTTGAGATTTACCGAGATGTAACTCTGCTAAAAACCTTGCCTAATCAGAAGGAAGTATGAGAGAGAGCTAATAGGAGTTATGTCTGTAACTGTAGCATCATGATACTTCACAGTCAAATCACTCGTGTCTCACGGCCTTCTGATTTGCAGAAAATGTACTGTCATTCTCTGTTCACCTAGTTTTTCATAGTCTGTTTTCCTAAAGAAAGACAACTGGCTGTGCTGTCCATGTCTGTTTCCTGCAATTGCTGTCTCTCTCAAGTCCCCTTTAAATAGTTGTCTGATTTCATCTTCACTTGGCAGAACTAAAAAAGAAATCTGTAGGAAAATGAGATTTCTACAGATCAAGCAAAAAATATCTGGCTAGAAAGAGAGGGGAGATTCTGCTAGTGCTCTGGCTGAAGGAGGGACTGCAGGATAAAGCTTTCCTACTCCTGGTATCCAAGGACCTACTCTCCTATCTTCACCCTCCTCCTGTTATTCCCATTAACTTCATTTGGATGGCTTACTAGGAGGAAAGAAAAAACAAGCGATTTTCACATGAGCAGTCACGGTAAGCACTAGAAAACATTGCTGGATTCCATGTAAGTAGAAGTACAGAGGGGACACAATTTCTCTCAAACTCTTATATTTTTTATCTCCATTAAACTGTTTTCAGTTATTTAGAGCTGAAACATTTTTGGCACTTTTATAGCTATATTCTTTCTTTTTATTAATGCTTCTTTTCTATGAGGAGAAAGGTTTAAATAAATAGGGTGAAAAGAAATAGAAAAACCCCCCCAAAGTTAATGTCGTATTTCTGCCATTTCCATTGAAACATTTCCCACAAAAAGTGTTCCAGTCATTTACAGAAGAACCTGTAGTCACATTATGGTCTGTTTCCTCTCATGGTTCAACCCATTCAATTTCAGGAGACTTGCTTGCTCAACCAGCTTCTTCCTGAGAAATTACTATTATTAGGAAAGGCTAAAATTTTTACTTTTCTTCTGAGATATGAATTGGCGAACTCTCAGATAATCTCTCTTGACTATATTGGTTTGTACTTCCAGTTTTTGGTTAAAATATCTGTCTTGTCTCAAATGGGATATATGGTAAAAGTCACTACATTTTATTTTCTGCTCTGTAGTTAATGATGAAGCATCCCTAACATCTGAATTTTTTCTAGCAGCAATGAAATCTAAATCTGTCAGTTAATAATAGCTCTCTCAGGGATTTGAGGCTTTTGAATCCCTTTACTCAGTCTTCCCTCGTATTATTTTGTTCTCTTCTCTTGGCAGGTGTTCTGAGGCTGGGATTTCACTTTTGAGGTACTGTGAATAGTGTCTGTAGAATCTGAATGACTTTGGTTTGCTCATCTGAAAGGAAAGCTAAAGGCAGTGAGGCATCCTGTTGTATTTGTTTACTAAGAGAGACATGTTTTTAAAGATGGATAAGATGTGACAGGGTGTCCATTAGGGCTACCCCTTTTTAGCCTCCTTTATTGAATGAAAATATCTAATAATATTAACTGCTGTTTCTGACAGTGGCCTAGAAATCAAATATTACATCTTGGACTACGCACAGAACCCTTTTCAAACATGTAAAATGAATAACCAAATGTGCTCTGGAAAGAGAGAACCATTTACTTCTATTTTCTAGAGGAGGAATGCACTCATACATCCTTGTAAAGATTAAAGGAGAAACTTATGGTTTTAAATTAGATCCATTACTTGAGGAACAGATGTCTTTGAGTTCGAAATTGCATTGTGCAAAGAGCCCAAACACACCACACAGAATACTACCCAAATGTACAAAATGACTGAGGATGATGTTCACAGCTCTATTTTTTATGACACAAGAAACCCTGAGAGAGAAAGTTTTTGTTTTGCCCTAGGGAGAGTATGTAGGCTCAGGGGAGGAGGAGATTGCTAATCACAGCTAACACTGTAATGACTCTTGCCAGAAAGTAGCTGGCTCCACAGGGTAATAAGATTACAGTCTTCCCTTCTGGAAGAGCAGGCAGCGCACCAGAGCTGAACTGTCCTCTGCAAGTATGCAGTAAAAACTCAAGCCTGGGCACAACCATGGCACCCAGTTCCTGCTGCTGCAGCTGGAGAGGCAGCTTTATTTTCCCATCACCTTCTGTGTGAAAATGAGGTTTTGTAGCTTTTCCAGAAAAGTGCAGTGCTGGCTGTTAAGACCCGTGTTCAGTTGTCCCCTTGCCTTCTGAAGAGCAGAAAGAGTGAGGCCTGTAAGTGAGCAGGCTTTTTTTCTGGCAGCAGATGGTTCATGATGTAAGCTCACATCCCTGACCTGAAGGCATTTGGTGATAGGATGTAGAAACTGTCACTCTCAATCATTGCCTCAGCTCAGATCCAACTGTTATTTCGGAAGATTTGACATCATAAACTCAGTAGTTTAAAATCTGATGTCCTCTCTGGAATGGTGTAGTGCTTAAAGTTTATTTCCTAATGAAAGAAAAAAAACAAAACCCAGCCAACCGACAAACCAACAACCATCCAACAAAAAACCCCCAAACCAAACCAACACAAACAATAAAACAGAAAAAAAGGATCTTTGTTGCCTATCTCAAATAAGACTGGGTGAAATGGTCTTAGAAGAAGACTCTTGCTTTTGTGGGGAGTAGCCCACCAGGGCTATCTACTGCATATTTTCAGAAGTTAAACAAGAGAGCTCAGTTACTACAGATATCAAAAAGCATGTTCAGATTTGTTGCAAGTCACTTGGGAAATTCGCTTGAAAACCTCATTTCAGAAGGTTTTTTCTATACTGCAGTAATATTTAAAATAATAAGAAAGGCAGAAATTAAAACATTTATACAAGTAATGCTAGTAACTTCCACATTTTTCTTAAAAAAATCTGTATGGCTGGACAACATTACAGCTACTGACATCAGAATGAGAACTCACCATATATTAGATCACTTGAAGCTTACAAGTTTAGGATTTGGGGCAGTTAGTAGAAAGTGTCCATCTGACTCCATGCACATTCTGCTTTTGAAAAAACTGGTCCCTGATTGAAACCTTATACTAGAATGGAGTTAACTGAGTCAGCCAAAATGCTCCAGACTTCCTATAGCACATGGGTTCTCTTTTCAACTTCATCCTTTGCTGTTATAGTTTATACTGTGGTATGTCAAGTAATGGGAACCACATAGGCCAGACATCACTGCATTACTGAGATGTTTAAAGCGTGAAACTCTTGACATGTCTTTTGAGGAACAGGCCCCTTTGAAAAGCAGTACCTTCTATCTGCTATCTGGTCATTTTGTGTCTTCTAGATACAGTCATGTTTTCCTTACATCATCAACTGAGAACATCTTTTTGGGACAATCAGTTGAGAAAATTAAGGAAACTAATATAATTAGTCTGCTTTGGATACTAACATCGATTACAGAAGGAATGGAGGCAAGAGAGGACCAATTCACAAATTCCTTTGAAGAAAGAGAGAAATGCTTTATATTTCCGATGGGGAACCATTCTTTGTAGGCAGCAATTAAGATAAATATTCTAATATTGTTTATATAGGCTGTCAGATAAAGTCCTGGGGAGCATATATTGAGCAATTGCTCTAAGTGGAGAATTTGTCATTAACCTGAGATGCGCTCTCCGGTTGGTGTGGCTTGTGTTGCAAACGGAAGACTGAACCTAAACTGAGGACATAAATTTTCTGACACTCTCCTGTTTTGAAGGTAATGTGGTCGATAGCTGGGAGAAAGCCATGTGGCTGAAAGCCGTAATTGCCTGCCTGGCACAGAAATATCGTCTCTCCTTTGGTTAGAGGCGTGCAGGAAGGGGGAAGCAGACTGCAAAGAGTCAGAGATAAAGTAGCCAGGGGCAAGATCTTCGCCTGAGCGCTTGGGGTGACTGGTCAGCTGGGACTGCCTTTTCTTTATCTCACGTGGTTGTACCATACACCCGTGCTACAGCTACATTTTTTCCTATACGTGGCAGCTGAAGAGAGATTGAAGACCCCGGTGTGTGAGGAGGTCTGCTGCTCCCACCCCAAGCCTTGCTCATGAGGCAGAGTGATGCAAAAGTGGAGAGGGAAAGTCTGAGATTCTCTCTTCTGAACAGGCCCGTCACAGCCACTTATACCTTGTGCTAACAGCCCATCAACCACCTACTGCTTAACACACAAGGATTAGCAGGGGAATCCCTAAACCTGCATGGGTTAAATTAAAGTTATGCACCAGGTATGATTCATAAAAAGCTGGTTTTCTCTTGACTGTGAAACTGCATGGGCTGAGTCAACAGCAAAGCCCACCTTGTAGCAAAAAAGTCGAGCATTAGGCTGGCAGAATTTGAAAGCCAAAAGAAGAATCCAGAATGGGATTTCCATTGCTATTAACCAATGAAATTATCAATGTTTAAAGGACATTAAGTCAATGAATCAAGATCTGTCTAAAATAAACAAAAGCATTTTTACATGTAGAGTGGAAAGACTGTCTTTATGCTTAATATTACAAAATTTAATTCAGTATGGCTGAAGCAGAGAGAAGATCTTGCCTGGAGGGAACATGCTGGTGGCCTAGTGCCTCAGCTGGATATTCTTTCTAGTTGAAATGTGTTGACTGTTCTTCACTTGAATAGAAAATGCACAAATCAGTAATGAAAAAAGTTCAGAAATTTAGCAATGACCAATCAATTGGACTGCTTCTTATTCTGGGCATCTAGTATGAGACCCCTCGACCTGATTTCAGACGAGTTTACAGAAGTTGTCTCTGACAGCATCACAGGTTTTGCATCCTGAAGTGGAGGCATCACAAGTCACTCTGGGAAACCTTATGCTAATTACTAATGTTAAACCTGTAGAGCCTCTGCCCCATTTCAGAGGGTGCCCAAACACAGCATGTTGTTTACCTCCACAAACTGGTATTTTTGGTGGCATGTCTTACCTTCACTAAAAACATGTGTTGTGTAGGCTCTACATCCAAGCAGCCACTTCCCCCAGCTGTATCTCACCAAGTTAGTGCGCACTGTGTGCCAAAGGCAGAACTGGAGATACCACAGGAACCCCACCTCTGCAGCCATGCTGTAATGCAAACCTCTTGGCATTTCTAAAAGAGCAGTTCCACATATCAAAGCATGCTTGTCTCAATTTGTGTTCAGATTTTCTCATCTGCTGTAACAGCTGTCCCTTAAGTAGCACAGAATAGGCTCTGCGGACAAATCCCACCATGGGAATTCTCCTCCAAGGGAAATCTTGCACAGTGGTAATTAACAGCTCACATGTTCAGACTGATGCATGCCAGGCATATCAAGCTGGGGAGATGTTAAAGGAGCCCTGACACGGAAAGTTGACTTGCTTCAGATTTGGGTGTAGGACAGCACACGTGTAACTCTTCTACATAACTCTTCTGCATACGCCAGTGCAGCACACAGGAAGATGTACAAATTGGGTGTCTGAATGGAACTGAGAATTGGTATTCTTAACTGCTCGGCTTTGATTTGTTCTGTTCCTTTGTGTAGCTCACCTGGCTGTCTCATTATTTTCCAACTGTGAGTGAGAGAATATTTCTCATACTTTTACTTTTCTACAGATGTTGGGAGTCACAGCGAGGCTTGGATTCATGAAATCTCTGTCAGAGCTTTACTAAAAGCTATTGTGCAGGGGGTCTAATTTCAGGATGACCTCAACTCCTGTGTCATACTTTTCCTCTGATAAGCAAGTGGTGAGGGTTTTTTTTTTTTCCTATTTTTTACTCTATTCAGAAGCCATTGTCATAGCAACTTCTCCTTGAGTCGTCTTTTGGTGGTTACTGTTCAACCTCAGGGCTATCTATGTAACAGGTCTGATTTTACCTGAAAAATTAAATGACTCTTAGCTTTAGGGAATAAACAAACATCATCTAAAAAAGCATATTTGTATGCTCACACACTGCAAAAAACACTACTGCTTCTACTGTGATATGATAAATAAACAAGTAGGACAGTCTCATTTAGAAAGACTTAATAGTATAGAGTTAATAATTTTCGGTTTTGAATTTTAGTTTTTCAAGAAAGGGACTATAACTGAAATGTAGTTATATCTCAATATAATAAGATGCATAATACAAAAATCTAATAATGGCCAAAAACCCGAGCGGCTCTCAAAATGGAAAAAACATGATCACCCTAAAACAGCTCAAAGCCTCAGAGAACTTAAAACGGCTTGTAAAATTTAAGGGTCCTCCTCCTGTCTCCCCATCTATTGCTACTGCAGCTGCAGCTGTTCCTGCGAAAGATTCACTCTGCAGAAGTTAGTTTTAATACCAGTTGGAAAAGGAGACTAAAATATTTTTGCTATGATCAGTCTAGATGAATTTCACACCTCTCTAACAGAACCAGCTAGGCCAACAGCAGTGAAGTCACACTTAATCCTTGTTTTGAGGGTCTAAGGGAAACATAAACCCTGTGCTGGTTCTCAGCTGAAGAATAAATGCAGGGCAAAATCTGTCCCTTTCCTTTAGCTACTGGGAAGTCTCGCAGTAAACAGGCGGTAACAAAGGGGAATGCAACCTACGGCAATTTGCAGATCACTGAGGCTGGCTCAGCAGGGGCTCTGTGTTACCGAGTGTGAGCTGTCGCTGCTGCGGGCTGAAGCCTTTCCTCCCCCGTTTGCACCAGGGGTGCTCAGGCCGCTGCTCCCGCTGCTGCGCACAGGAGGTGACAGGGACCGGCAGCACCGGGAGCTCCGGGGGCTTCTCGGTCCCGGGCTCACGTACTCGGGCTGCCCTTACAGCAAGGACTTCGGCATGCCTGTTCAGGCTAATTGGCTTGACAGCTAATTAGAGCTCACGAGCCCGAAGCACAAAATAAACATGACATCTATGCTCTGCCTTTTCTAACTCCGGCATTTCGCTCATTTTGGTGAAGCCTATTCATGTCACATAGATTGAAATACTTCGTTGATCTTGTTACCCATATGGCTGCCCCGAGCACATGGTAATGCCTCTTCTGATGCCAAGAAGCATATGAATTACACAATTTAAGTCACTGCAGTGTTAACACGGGTCATCCCAATGGGAGCTCTCCCATTTATTTGGAAATGTGGTTGAAAGATTGAACAAAAACGATTATTGTTATTAAGTGGAAGGACACACATATGGAAGATTGTTTGCAGAGCAACTGCTACAGTGAAGTTTCGAACTAGATGCAATAAGTACTGAAAAGGAAATAGCTGCTAAAAATGATGACTGAAATTACGATATTTTAATTCATAGGAAGATGAAAATATGAGTGGCTGATTCATGGGCTGTGGAAAGAATAACCTTAATACAGCTGATCTGATTCTGCTGCACATTACGAAAAGAACTGCCAAATTTTACTCTAGACTTCTGAACAATAACCATTGTCTTCACTGTTATTAGAAAATAAAATTACCAAAATTAAAATTAAAAAAACCCAAGAAAAATTTATTCATCAATTTACTCATAACTGAGCTGTAATTTTCCAGGTCTAACAGAACACCTGAAAAGGAAAAGGGTGACCTGAGGTCTCCACATCCAGTTTTCATGCCAAAACACAGAAGATGCACTGCAGTACTACAGTACATATTTGTTAGTTTGATTTGAGTTCCCAAAGGTTTCTGGGCATGTGTGGCAGTCTGTTTCTTCTGTGGCTGATCTCCAGACTCTGAACAGAATTACACAGGCATTGCAGTTGTATGTAGGCTCATTTATTGTCTTTCTGGGTTCAGTTTTGCCTTACAGGGAGGCTTCAGACATGTAACATCACCTCTTGGGCTGAGTCTGTGCAATAAGAATGGTTATTCTTCCTTATTCAATTAATTATTTAGAAGACTAGATGAAGCAAAACTACCTTTTTCTGTGTAATTTATTTCCACAAGTGAAAATGCCACCATATCAGGTTCATTGTAAATTTACTGCTGGTATATAAATGATCACAAATACTGCAGACAAACCAGAGCCTGCACCTTAGCTGTTTATGAAAGATTCAGATACCACAATGACCAACATCACAGAAAACATTACAGTTACAAACCCAGAGGACTTTTCTCCACCTCATTAGGCCAAAAAGTATTGTTTTTAAAGTATCCAATTTCTTAACCTTGTTTCTTCCAGTTTCTTCAACCTTGTAAAAAGAAAAGGAGATACAAAACAGAGCTTTTTGGATGGATGGTTGTTACAAGGCATTTCAGTATCTGGTTCAATGAAACTGATCCTGATTATACATCCAAGTCCCATTACAGTACAAACAGATAACACATCTAGATATAGTTTCTACATAGGTATGTTTAATGCATCATTCCAATCAGGATTCTAGGAAGAAATGCTTACCAAAATCCTTTTTTATCAGAGATATAAAAACGCAGGCAATAAGAGAAGTATTAAATTTTTTATGGAAAAAAAACCCCCAAACTTCTTGTTTCAAAGGCAATTACTACAATTAAGTATGAAACAGCACCTACCATGCCAGCAATTCACTCTACATGAGTTCACTTGGCCAGAAAAGTGCAGTTTGTTCTTAAAGCCAGAGCTAAAAGAATGCAATGTTCAATCTGGGAAGATTTCAGCTATGTCTTGATAGGGTAAAGAGTTGCTAAGGTTAATAGGAGCTTTTGAGAGAAAGGGAAGGGAAGAGAGAAGTAGGTGTCATTTTCTTGGGTAATTGTTTCATTCACAAAAACAGAGATAAGAAGCATGTGTAAGAACCCTGGGGATGAAGGATGGGTTAGTCATGATCCAGAAAGCATTTTAAGTCTTTTATAGGGGGAAAATGACCCTAGCTTTCCTCGAATTAGTCGGCAGGGGTTCCCATGGGCCCAGTTCATTCTACCACTGCAAGAAGCAGGGTAGGTGATATTCAAAAGCCACTTCTTTCATATTGCGTGGCTTTTCCTCTTGGGTTGTTTCAACAGGATTTTCAGTTCACTGTCATAGGATCAGAGGCTATTTGCCCCACACCCTTTAATACAGGATTGCATTGCTCTCCATGACATACAAGCTTTGATGCATTTAACAAGGCCCTAAGGAAATGAAGGATGTTTAGTGTGTCCTGTTCTCATGTAATACAGTCTATTACTGATTTTTACCTACTAAACCAAAACCACTATTTCTTTGGATTACATATGTAAAGAATGAGCAGGCGTGAAATTAAATAAGATTTTTAGTGAACATCCCTTACTAAAAGTAGTAGATGCGTATTTCAATATTTTACATGGCATGCTTAAATTATATTAGTTTTTAGACTACTTTTCACAGTCTGTATGATTTCCCCTTTATAATTTCATTCTCATGGAAAATGGTAAAATGCTTATGATACAGTCTCTTTTGAGCCTTTTATTAAGGGACTTTGTCTCCAGTTGAGGGAAAAGAAAAATATGTTTCATATATACAGGAGGATTCTGGGGATCCATTTCAAGGCCTGTCATCAACCTGGTAACAAATATTATTATTATTATTATTGTTGTTGTTGTTGTTGTTGTTGTTGTTAGTCTTCCAATGATTCTGCAGTGCTCAAGTCATAAGCAAAAACCTCAAAACTTCGTGCCAGAGATATTAAAGGAACTAATCTCTAAGCCTACCTCATTAGAAGGAATTGCTCAAGAACAAGTTGTCCTTCTATACAGATTGCCCCTGTAAGTCTGCCAATGTCAGCAAGACCTTGGGTGCATCTGTCACGCTTGTGACTGTAGACTTGATACATTTTCTTGTGTATTTGCTCATGAGTACAAAAAATGTCTAACTTTTTTTTTTGTGAGTGTTCTCCCTTTGCTTCTTGCATTGTATAAAAACAAGCAGCTGGAATCAGAAGACAAAGTCTCTTTTCTCCTATTTACAGGATTTTTTTCTGATAATTGAGCTAATATTGAAAGTCAAATTTTTTTTTGGCTGACACCTCAGGTCTTGAATGTATTGGATAAGTCAACAAATAAATTCCTTTTAATATATTAGCTAAACAAAATAAGGATTTTGAAACAGTAATTGCGTGGATTTTCAGGACCTGTTATTTTACTATCTCAGTATACAAATGTCTATCAGATACTTTTCTTGAAAGGTTTCTTCAGGACAAGAGTGTGTCTGGTACTGGTGGTTGCTTGCATTGAATCATTCCCTAGTTCACAAGGTGGTCAGTGACAGATTTCTTCTCAGTGCTGCTCTGAATATCACTGCAGCAGGCTCAAACACTCAATTTTGTGCAAGAGTGATTCCATATTAAGAGTGTTGACTCCGTCCAACAGATCTTGTGATCCTTCCTTTAATGGCTGCTATTGTCGTTTGCCACCTCCTATTTGTTTTTAATCTGCTTAATGTATGCCTTACCCTGCAGTGCTCCCAAAGCTAATAGTTAATGAGACGTCTTATTGTAGTAGGGCTACATGACTTGCATGAATCTACTAAAATGGTGGCCTATTGCATGTTGCCTTCAAAATCTCAAAAGCATTCAACTGTTTCTCAGCCAGCTGGCAGACTTTTGTGATATCATTCTGATTTTATGATGAAACACTGATGTAAAGCAGTGATAACTAAAGCTAGCTAAACTGAGATCAAAAAAATGAATCTAAGAATCAAAGGTCAAGCAAAGGTTTATATAGAGCGACCCAAAAAACACGCAGAAAATGAGTGTGATGGCAGTCATGGGAACGCCACTTTGGGATCCCAGCCTATTCTGCTGCCTTTGTGTTCACGTTTGTTCTGATCCCATGCCAGAGAAGGACTGAGCATTGACATTGTTTAATGTCAGTGTCCATGGGTGTATCTGGAGTTTGCATGAAAGCGTTTTTGTGGTCAAGACATGGAAGTTGAAATCATGAATCCTGACTCCAATGCCTCTGTTGGAGCTCTAGAAGTAATCCTCCAAATGGAACCCATTCCTCCCATGGAGGAGGGAACAATCAAAGTATGCATGGTTTGCAAAGCTTACATTGTAAAACGTATGAAAGGGAGAATAACTAGTTGACCTAACAGATATTTTCCCTTCTGGCTTTTGGATTTAATGAGAAAATGATAAATAATCTTTCCTAGCAATCCTATTTTTCAAATAGACATTCTACTGCAGGAAAAAAACAGAGATTCTCTTCAAAAATAGAGAAGATGAGAGCTTTGTGACCAATGATATCCAGTAGGTAATGCCTGGAATATTAAGTCCTCTTTTTTCAAAAGGTAATGGAAGAAAGCATAATGATAAATGAAAAAAACCAGCCATGCCTTGCTTACAAATATTAATTTGTCCAAAGAGGATATTTCAAACGTGAGCCCCCAGGAGAGCAGGCACACCTGCATTTAATCAGAGTTGAATGGTTAATCACAGAACTGGTTTCAGATGTCAAAGGGCTCAACCCTGAGCTCATCTGCTGCTGGGAGGCTGCCTCCCTAGCTAAGCCTGGGCGTGGAGGCTATGGCTTTTGAATCTGTCAGTCATAAGACTTCCAGCCAACCTAGCTCACGCCCCAGACTGCTACCAGCAAGGACTCCTGTTAGGCTCAACCTTGCAGGTTTCACAGAGCCAGCCCTGCCCCTCACAATGAGTGTTGTCATTCACAGGGACATTTCCTTGACTCAGCAAAGGCAGAGAGGAAATGTACAGTAATTTTGAATTTAAGTTTTCTGAGTTGTCTAAGTCATCAAACAACTCTTCTTGGGTTAAATAACAGCCATCATATGTCTTTTTACTACAAAAGAGAAATTGACGTAATTCATGTCAGACAGTGAGATTGGGCTTTGCTGTGTAATGGGAAGCTGATGTTGGATTTGAGATTTGGTGAATGCAGTCTAAGTTTATCAGATGGTTTACCAAATCGAATACCTCTACTGGCACCATCTTTTTGGACAGTGATACTATCTGCTTTGGGATTGAAAGCAAGAGCATTCCAGCTTTGCCATTGTTTTTAACATTGCATTGATCTGTAAACTAATGTGGTCTAGAGCTGAGACAAAGGAACTGCAATGATATTAAGGAATTAACGGCTCTTAATAAGATTGATTTAGTTCAGCCCTGTCACAAGATAACTTTTTTAAAAACTCCTGGTAGTCAGATGTATTCAAGGACAAGTCAATTTGTTTTAATGCACATGGAGTAGGGAAGAAACTAATGTCTCTTGTGGGAAGGAGTGAGCTATCTGAGAAAAAAGTGATGTAATTAATTTCCAAATCCCCCTACAAGACTGAACTGTTATACACCTGCTGAATTTTGTGCACCTCTCAGACTTAGCACTTTTCTTTTCCTTTTCCCCCCTCACTCCATCTGTTCGTATAGCACCTGTACTTCTATGCCTCACTGACTCTCCATCTGTTTCCATAATTTGTATCTTTCTCCTCTGCTTATGGCCCTTGAAATTTATAATAGAAGTAGGGAGACATTAGGAATGAATGCCTCAACATGTTCATCTGACAAAGTCTTTACACTAATGCTTTCAGTTCCTGCCTGCTGCAGGAACTCAAGCCTGTTCCTGCCACTCCAGGGCAGCTTTAGACGAGTTCTAATAGCCCACCATCTGGTTCCTGTAAGCAGTTAAACCTTATTTCACCCAGCTGCTGCTGCTGATGCAATTTGTACCTTTTTCCATGCTCATTCTTCATTAGAGAGTACGATCCAGCAGCAGGATCGCTGTAGACCACTGTGACCTGGTTTCTTGCTGCTAATGACTGACTGGCTTAGCTCATGCTATACTGACAAAGTAGGTTTCATTCCCAGCTGGATGTTACTAGCCTGGAGAAAAAAAAGTATTTCTCTTTCTTTGTTGATATTGGCCACTTAAGAAGTTTACTCTCACCCCTCACTTTTCTTTCACAACACACAAATTAAAAAAAAAATTAAAAGCTGTCATTCAGTCTGAAATATAATGCCAGAAATTGATCCTGTAGTATATTAAAACTACAACACATTAAGTGAAAATATATATTTCCATTCATGTCTTCAATTACAAAACTCATAAAATACACACACATAGGCATATTTCTGCCAATGCCATTAAAGTAACACACTCATGTTCTACATTACAATTGTTCAGAAGGAAAGAGAAGTTGCATAAATGGATGGTATTAAGCCCCTGAGAACCTCAGAACTCCAACTATATTTTAATACACATTATCAAAATCCAGCAATAGTTAATTATAGGGTGGCACTGTAAGTTTGCTGGCCACATGAGAGTTAGTTTGTGCTCCTCTATCATGTATGATCTGGTATGATGAGTGTTTGGTTACAGCCAGTGAGCTACTGCTGGAAAATTGAGGGTTCAGCACTTAAAAAAAAAATGATCCAGGACTCATGAAAACCAGCAGAGATGCAGACTGTAACACCATTGGTGTTAGTGTGAAACCAAGTTGGATCACAAAGCGGCTGTTTCCCAAACTAAAAGCCATAGCCCTTTTCTCATTGTACCCTCTGTCAAGCAACTGATTATCAAAATGGAAAATCTTCAAGAGTTATTATTCCAAAGGTCTGAGCCTCTCTGCCATTTTTAGTTTATCATAATGCAATTCAATCTGTCAGTGAATGTCACTTTGCTCATGTACACTTTACTTGTAATGCTTTCAGTGTAACAAAATATAGTCACTCCCACTATTTCTTAATCTTCTGCTGGTATTCAGGCCATTTTAAGAAGGTGACCTAGTATCATTCTCTCAGGCATTCAGTTAATCTGGTGCAAAAGAACTTTAAATAAGTAGCTGCTCTAGTCTGTTTTATTGGAGAAGACACGCAGCTTTGTACAAATCCCCATGCTGGATACCTGAGACATAACCTGGAAAGATATGTATGTACATATTATTAATAAGCCATACTTTGAGCTTTTACAGTGCCTTTCACCTAATGCTCTAAAAGCGCTGTAGAAATATTAACCCCCCACGATACCCTTTGCACAGAATTAAACACAAAACCCGTGGAATACAAGTAACTTGCTCAAGGTCACAGAGCAAAGGCTGCATGTGCATCGTGGCCTAGGGATTCTGCTCTACTAATAAGGTACAATCCCAAGCCCTCAGAAAATAAGGAAAAAAAAAA
>VZTE01006487.1:270981-281452 GCA_013397775.1 Eulacestoma nigropectus | reverse complement strand
TTTCCTAAACAAAAAAAGGAAAAACCCAAACCCCAAAAAAAAAAAAAAAAAAAAAAAAAAAAAAGTCATTTTCTGTGGTCTGGTAGGACTGGCTGGAAATGAGGTATACTTAGGACAACTGCAAAATAACCTCACTCAGGTGTGTAAGTTAAAAACTCACTTTAATTTTATATGGAATTACAGCAGTAATGAAATGAGACTGAACTCAAATGAATAATGAGCTCTAAATTGAGAAATGGTGTGATGATACTTTCCATGGTTCAATTAGTCAGCCATCTGTAGTACTTTCTACTAATAGTTACATTGCCTGGTTTAGAAGAGATTTAAACGCCTCTCTCTAGTTTTCAAGAACACGTACCCATTATACAAGAGATATTAGGCATCATGGGGAAAATATAACAGGAAATGTGTGTGCATTGACCCACATCCAATGGATCTACATTTAATATGAAGACAGTTTGAATATTAAAAATTTTAACTGGAAAAAAAAAATCTGACTTTAGCTGAAACGACACCATGCATTTCCTCTGTAACCAGCTACTTCAAAACCTTATCTCAGACTTGAATATCTTTTTGCCTTCAATGGCCATTTCCATTATGAAGCCCCTGTCTGGATGTTGCCTGGTGTGTTCCCACTCAGTAGGGCTAAGGCTAGGACTGTCTTCTGTCACACTGTAGAAGAATTTAAAAGCACTGATTCCTCACGTACAGCTTTACCCTCAGTATGGGATATTTTTTCCTTTGTATCTTGAGCTCATAAGGATCTCATCCTTCATCAAGGAGAGTTAAAAAAGCTACAGAACTGCAATATTTTTATTATTCTTAGACTGGGATACAAGAAAAGGTGCTTCTGTGCCGCAGAATTATTGGTCCAAGGTGAGAATTGGTTAACATGGTAGTTTTGAAGAAGCTGAAGCAAGCTGAAGAGGATAAAGCAAATATATTCTGATTGTCCAAAGAAGAAATAGCTCTACTTGTAGTATTTCTTGAAACCTGATATTATTCCAGAGAAGGCTGGAGAGATGACACTGCATGTTTAAAAATGGCTAATACTGAATTTATTACAGTCTGGAAGGCAGGATTTTTTTGCAAAAGGGAAGGCAAAACACTGAGGAAGGTTGGCTGTATGTTTTAGTTTGTATTAGAAAGTACTTACTGTACCATTCAGGAGAAAAGGCAGTAGAAACCCTCTTTTTTAAGAAGAAAAGTTAGCATAATCTACATCTTTATTGATAATGAAAACCCCCTAGTAAATCTATTACTTTGTGATTCATGCAATGCAGACAGAAGTGTGTTGCATTGACACATCAATCAGGATCTAAACACATCCTAATTAGTCAACAGTGCCTGTCACTGAAAGGGCACTAGCCTGATGCACAACGAATGAAGTGTATTGCCTAAATACTCTCTATTGAAATAGTATTTATTTATATTAATGTTAACCTGCCCTTGACAAACTTTCCTTGTCCTATGGCTCTGTTGAAGTTAGCTAATAATTTACTCATAATTATTTGCCTATAAGAAGCTGAATATTTCCGCAAACAAAAGAGAAAGTATTTTTATGAACGCTATTTTATGTAAGCAGAGTGCATTTCCTTCTAGGAAAGCAATTTAGTAGTAAGCTGGTTTTGTCCATGGGACAAAAGTACCCCTCAAATTCTAACTTAATTTTTCTTGTTTTAACATGGAATGAACACGTACTGCTAGAGCTTTCCAGGACCACACTAAGATTATTGAAGTACTGGTTATTCTATGTTATATAATCTTAATATGGCTGTAGGGCTCTTTAGCACTTAAAATAATTTTTTTAAGTGTGGGAGATAAACACATTACACGGCTTTGCATTTCACCTGCCTTGATCCTAAGAGACACAGAATGATTATAGAGTTTCATCTCCTCACAGACCTTAAAAACTTCAAGGTTACCCATTTCTTGATACAAAAAGGAAAGACTGGAAATTTGACATTGTGGAAATTCAGAGAAAAAAAAAGTCTCGATTATATGTTTAGTGAAGTTGCTAATACCAAGTAACACTTTATAATACACACTTAACAATAGGTATAATTTATGAAAACCAGACCAAGTTCAAGTACCATAAACCTGTGTAAACATTAGAAATATTCTAACCATGGCAGTTGTCAATAGACTGCATATATCAGTTTCTCACATACTGAGGGTAGGTGAGCAATAATGTATTCTCACATGTATAGCAGCGAACTTCCTTTTAGTAGAGGAGACACTGGGAAAACCTGTTATGTGAGATAAAGTCATACAATACAGAGGAGTGTATTATCAGAGACTTTGAATGGGATTTGACTGAGATGATGAATAGGTGGAAGTTTTGTGATTAATGTCTCACAGTTAAATACAATTCAGTATTCCATTGCCTAAACCTGCATGTTAATTAATAATTAAAAATTATCTGCAGAATATCCACCTGTGAACATTTATGAAAATACTTTATTATGTTTTTCTTCAAAGATATTGATCCAGCAATTACAAATTACCCTGTGTCTAACCATTGCTAGATATACACATGTAAATTATTACTAGATACACGTATCCTTCATTGATGCAGCTACAGACTTGTATTCAAAGGCAAAACTGCACTCACTGCATAAGACACAAACAATCCATACCTCTTCCCAAATAACTTACATCAGTTCTGACCATAGGTTGAATTACATTTAGCTTATGAGAAGAAATTAACATCTGCCCATAGATCAGATTAAACTAAAGCCATGAACATGAGTAGATGCAGCATATGGGACTATTCAGTTAATAAAGCTTCATTCTACCATTATAATATTGCCCAGAGGCTGCAGCCGAAGGTCAAAACCACACTTCCTTTTTGTCAGTTGCCATTACGTATCCCAACATTCCACTGAATTTTGCACAGGAAAAAAAAATATTTTTGCTATTGGAAAATACTTTTTTTTAAAGGCAGCTTTCATTTTGGCCTTGAATTCAATTATCTGGAATTCAGCCTGAGGGTATTTTGCTCAACAGCCTGCTGCAGACCTAGTACCGCATATAAGACTGCTGCATTAGCAGAGCTCTGACATTTGACACTTATCTGTGGCTACTGGTATATATTTGATTCTTAGCAGCACCACTGACTTGTGAGGGGACATATTTGAATCTATCCATGAGAAAACAGAATATTATGTCTTTAGAATACTATTTCAGAGATTCATCTTTTATTAGGAGTACAAAAAATAATGTCAGCGAATCACTGATTCCTTAAAAAATTTTGACTAAGTTGGGTATTACTTTTTCATTATTTTGTTAATTGAAGAACATATAGTTCCAAACAGAAAAGAAAATGCTAAAGCTATATTAATTCTGGAATTAAAGGTCACCTTTTGCATGCTAGCAAATACAGCCCCACTGAGATATACATGCTGATGAAGTCAGCAAGCAATTAAGGACATGACTCCTACACAACCTCTTCAGCTTACTAGTCACTTAATCATATAAGGTGTCGAGCCTTGTCACCCTGGACCTAAAACACATGCTTAATTTTAAACATGTGACTCGGTTACAGGATTCTGTGAGATTACTTGTGCATAACATTAGACACCTGTTTAAATGCTTTGCTGGATCAAAGCAGGAATGCTCAGCATTTTGCAGGATTGCGTGTTAAATGTGTTTTATCTCATCCTCCTATTGGAAAAACTCTTTGGTGGATATATGCTTACGTGGTAGGAAGAGAAAAAGCGTCTTAGCGTCTTCTGATTATGGTGAGATTCAGCTTTTCAAACCTTACTGTATGGGCTGATGTTTGATAATAAGAGATTTATTTTGTTCTAATTTGTTTTCAGTTGCAAATTGCCAGTTCTCAGCTATTCAGCTCCAGACAAGTGTGAGAGACAAGAAAGCAAAGCAGGTCATTGCAAATACTGCTCTTCCTGAATTATACTGAGGCTATTGTCAAAAATATACACCGAGTTCCTAAATGTGAATATATCCTGGGGACAGCAAAGTGTAAGTGTCATAATGAGCTGTAAAAAAACAGAGTGGCTGCTTGTAAACATATGGTCTCCCCTTTAAAGTTTTGGTATGATGTCTGATTTTTCAGTGTTAAGCAGATTTACACCTTGTGGACATCAAATTAGCTACTGCTCAGAGCTGTTCTTCTCAGGCGTTGGTTTCAGAACACACACATCTTCACATTTCTCTTGGTTTTCACATTTAGCTGACTTTTATGAAAATGGCCTAATTGGAGCAGAGCAGCAGTACTGTCCTCCTATTGCTTTGCTCCCCAATTTAAATTGTACACAACAGATTTTGGAGCCCTACAGTATGTTAAGGCTGGCGGCTGGTTTCGGGAATGACTGGCAGAGCTTCCATTGTAGGGGCTCTGACAGCAATGACTCACTGCAAGTGCCACGTGCCAAAGTTGGCTGATGGACTTAAAAAAGAATCGTCCAATGCAAACAGGCATCTGTAGATTTATATTTTACAATGAAACTTTTTTCCCTCCATAGACTTTTAGTTGTGCCTCAGAAGGATCTAGAGACAAAGGCAAACGGTTCCTAGAAGCAAGCAAATAAAGCTACCTGGCCTACACAATTCCAGTATGCGAGATACCAAGTAAAATGAACGGAAAATACTAAAAGATGAGGCAATAAATATTTAGTTCTCCAAATTAAATCCATTAGGAAAAATTAGTATTTGTCTTTGCGATCATTATGGCAATACCTGAGCGGTTCTGGAATGCTCTGTTTGAAGATAGTAGCTATGGTCACAGTATGAACACTGCTGTTAGAAACTGGGGGACACTGACTGCTTTGTGTTTTCATAGTTACGTCACACAGAGTATATATAGATATCGATATATACACACACACACATATATATTTGCTGTACTACTATAACCGTTCCTGTATTGCTCCATTAGAAGTTTCTGGGTGTATCTGGAATGACCAATGGGTGTCAATATTTATACAAAGAACTGGAGAGCTTCCACAAAACAAAAAGTGTACAGAAAGAAGTCCTGGAATTGTCCTGATATGTTTGCAGAGTGATGTAGCTGTCCTGATTTGATACAACCCAAAAAAACCAACACAAACCACAGAGAAGTTTTACCCTGCTTCTTCTTACTGCTCCCCTGCAGTGGCTCTTTGCAAACCACTGCACTTCTCTGTTGTTCTGTCATCATCATTCAGCAGAGGGTGAAGGGTTTGCTTCTTCGCTCTACGGTTTGGTCATCAGGGCCCACTCAGAAAAAGGGGAACTAGTGGTTTAAGAGAGACATTTTAAAGGTATTTTTATTGATGTGTTTTCCATTTTGTTGATGCATTGTTTAACTGCTATTTCTGTAGCTCCTTTGTTAGTCTATCTGTATTTTAACAGTGACTGCTACTATTCTGTCTTCAGAATATCTTGATATCTTCCTACTTTCTTCTCTCCTGGCTGGAAGGAAATATCATTTGTACAAACAGTAATAAACAGGCTCTGATTTGCATGAGTCAACAGTGCTTTTAAGTGTTTGGATTGATGTTTATTAAATGCACTTACAGACCTCAGACCATCTAACGTGGCTTAATTAATATCGCTCCTGAGGTCATCATCTTGCTGTCACATTTTTTCAGATTCTAGCCATGTGTTAATATTCTGTTATTGCATAAGCCATACTAATTTTCCAATAAGAACTGATCCTACTGGCAAGAAATATCACATCTAATCAAAACTTACGTGATTTGGGAAACTTGGTAAGAATGAGGAAGTATGTATGGGTCTAACTCTTAAACAAAATATAAGGATATACAAGAATTGCTTCATTAAAATGATAAAAAAAAAACCCAAAGAAAATATTTTATGTTTGCAATATTCATTTGTATTAAATTTCTATTCATTCCATATGGATTAGCGTGAAAAAGGGATTTTCTTTAGTATTTTATTTGGCTGGATTGAGTGCAAGGGTTCCACTACTCTGGAGATGATCACTCTGAATGACTGGGTGACCCATTAAAGCATTCTGCTGAGGTATGTCTTTGTCCTGCCAGCTGGAGGACTTTGCTGGGGTTAAGTGCCAAAATAGATCTCAATACAAAAGTTTTAACTAATTCAAGGAAATCATTACGTAACCTCACTGCCAAGAATAGTGTTCACGTATACTGTTACGAAGAGATGTGATGAGGTTGAATATATTCGTATTTGCAAAGTACTTTGATAAGAAGCTGTTACAGTGTGCAATATATTATCATCCTAAATATGTACTTCAGTCTTTGAACAGGGATTGGGCAGATAGAAAGCAAGCTAAACAGCATTTTCAATTAATATGCACTGAAATAGGTTGTCTAAATTCTATGAAAACAACAAATGCTAAAGATAATAATTTGCCATGTGCAAATATATATAGTTATGTGCATATTAGTATAATCTCCTGCTCATATTTCCTCTTTAGAGTCTTTAAGACAAGGACAGTAGATCCAACCTTATGTACTTTACATCAGCATCTCAGAGAGCTAACATTCTGCATTACAACAAAAATCTCAGAATTATTTCATGATATGATTTTGTTCCAGTATCCATCTAATCACTACAAATGTATGATTTTTCACTCTCGTACAAGACAAAGTAGAAGTAGTAAGTAATAGTATTAAAGTGAGGCTCAGAATTAATTATGCGAGACATCGGTGCTTATATCTGAAGTCTGGTTGATACTGTGTCTCCAGCATTTGAAGTCAAGACCAAGCATCCCACCGTCCTCAGAAACACAGACTTAGCCTCTTGATTAGAAGTACTTTTTATTATTATTTTATGCTATTTCTGTGTCTCAGTTCTTGCCCTGCCACAGCTATTGATGTTACATAAAAGCCAACAGTGTGTTCTACAGGGTCAACAAAAATGTGAAGGAGGCTGTTGGACACAAACAGTTGGAACTTCAGGGCTTTTTTCAACCTTGGAAAGTATTTACCTTTCCAAACCTTAAGCTGCTTCTTTAACATTTACTCTGTACCTTTAATCAAAGTTTAGGAAGGTTTTATACAGAACCATTTAACAAAAACGTTGTGGTAAACAAGTTTATGGTGTATTGGTATATAAAGGCTTTTAGCCTTTTAAAATATAATTTCTGTCAAGATAATAACATGCAATTGTTTTCTATCATTTCCCTGGACTCAGAAAAAATGCCTTTAGGCAAAACTGGGGAGTACACATTCATTCTCTCACATTTCACTTCTTAAGAAAAAAAAATATTCTTTGTATAATGTAGTCATCATTTAGAGAACACATAAATCTTAACACTGTTACTCCATTCATATGGGGTTTTTTTCCAAACTGCCATGCCAAATTAATCCCTGGGGCAATATTGTGTCACCAGTGAAGCTGTGCCACTTACTTGCTTGGACTCTTTAGTTTTAATTGGAAGATTTATCATTCCAGAGGTTCTTTGTCTTCAGTACTTAATATACGGATCCTTGGAAACCCTGACTGCTCTGCCACTACTGTCTCTTTTCTTCACATAGTGTATCTTTTCCTTGTTTTTTAAGCATGGTTTCTTTTAACGGAATGAGTGGAAAGTTTTCTCCTATAAGAAAAATAAAAAAAACCCACTGTGATTTGTACTTGACTCATATAGGTACAGTTATGCAACTTTATTTAGCTTTGTTGTGTTTATTGCACTTAATTAAATAATTTGTTATTGATGATGTGTAATTGTGCAAGTTGTATTATGATTAAATGCAATAGCTTGTTCTTCCTCACATATTTAATTGCTAAAACCAGGAACGTCAAGGGGTTTAGATAATTGATGAACAGAGGTTTTAATTGCAAAGATCCAGGATTGATGAATACTTTAAATACTTCTGTAATACTGTACACAGAATATCCACAAGAGGGAACTGTTTTACATAAAGAGGAGTCATCTCCTTGCTGCTAAAACACTGCTTTCTGGAACCAAATACTTCAGAATTATGTTGAGTAGGCATGATTGTGTCCTGGACTATGCTACATAGTAGGAACAGGAAAAACATAGGTCAGCACAGTGTTTGTTATGTTCTGTAAACAGTATTGTTAACCAAGTAAATTTTGAGCTCTTGTGTTGAAATATTAAATAGACAACTGATCTGAAAACTAACCATTTAAGTTTTCTGTTTGTTTGGAATAGATCTCTCCAGGATGCAGGGCTGGAAAACTTTGCTTAGTCTGAAGACAATGTGAAATGGAGTTGTTGCCTCAGTAAATGAAGCACGCAGCCCCAGGGGGCTTTCACAAACTCTGCTTTATAGAACCTGCACTGGAAAGCAGGCCTTTCCTTATTCATAAAGGAGTAAGCTCAAATGGGACTTCATGGAATGGATATTCATTCAAGGATCATTTTTACCTCTGTCTATGAATAGGTGAACAAAATACAAAGTTACCTACTTTGTTTTGTCTTTTGCAGACAATTCCTAGTAAGGAAACTTTCAACTGGTAAGGCAAATCTCACCAACTGATATCAATATTTACTTTTCAGTGTGAGTTTCATCATAAATATTTGTAGAACTGAGCCATATTTATGTAAATAAAAGTTTTGTTTATACAGATAAAACAAAAGGTTTTCCCCTGGATAGATAGTGTGAAATTTATAAACTAGGACTCCTAATGTATGTGTTGGTTGGTTCATGAACAGTTTTTGAGCATCAGAACTTAAAAGCAGCCTTTTACTAGTGATCACAATAAATCTCCTACCCATCCAAATCTGCATGTAAACTTTGTGTGAATATGTTCAAATCAAATTATTTTAACGTAAGACTGTATTTTGTGGTGCACTTCTTTTGCTTTAGTCTAAATTTTTCTTTAGGACCATCTTTGGTATGTGTGGGTACAGTATTATGGGGATGATATTTTAGAAGTCCTTAAAGGTCCTGTTCGCATCTGGAGTGCTCTTGAAACCAGTGTCTGCAGCACTCAGCTGCAGCAGTACTGAGTCAAATAAATACCTTTTAACTCGTACCTTTTGAATGCACAAAGCAAGAAAACGTATTTTCAGACTGCAGCCTCTCTGCCGAATCTTCTGGGCCCTCTCAAACAACAGCAAGAGATGCCATAGCTATGCCTTCAGAGACTCAGTCCTTGTTATCTGCCAGACCAGAATACGGAAGAAATTCCACCATGCAAAAGCCTTCCCTGGGATATGCTGTGCAGCTGCTCTTCATTGTCCTTGTCTTTCAAGGTGCATAGGGCTTGTAGTTTCTATTAGCTGTAAGAGTGTCTCTAAGTACCTGGCACTTCTGAAGATCAGACATCAAGTGCCTGTGTTACGATGCTCCTGCCCTTGTTCCACTCCTGGTGTTTGCTGATGGATAAAAGGATCCGTAGGTATGTGTGCAGCTGTGAAAAGAGTGCTCCTTCAACACCAACACAGGAATGCAGATGACCATCAGGAGCAGGTTCTGAGCCCAGGACTCAAGGTGTGTGATCCTGTCATGACAACACTTTGCAGTCCAGGTGGCTTTCTAGCTGTGGGGAGGGTTGGTAATGAAAAGACATAGGAGGGGGCAATAGCTGTGGCAGTGCAGTCTGGCCTTGCATGTGGCAGCTGTGACATGCAGTTTCTTTTCAATCTGACTAGTTTTCTGCATCTAGAAGTCCTCAACTTAATTCCATTACAACTGTCTCCTGGGAATGGCCTGCTTCAGGTCTGCTATGTAACTGACTGTTTTTCTCTGGGAAAAGTAATGTAGCATTTTTCTCACCTGTATATACCTCCGTATTATTATTTAATGCCTTCTCTATTCAGACACCTCTATTAAACCCTTCTTGAAAAAGCAAGCCTTCTCTTGAAGGAACAGACTGGAGGGAGACATCATGATAAACTCACAGAGTTAAGACAAATGGTTGTGTTATTGCATGAAAAAAGTGGGGGTGAGAGGTTTAGAGAGCCCCATAAAAAGCTTTGGGAACTCATAAAATCTCATTATCTTCACTTAAATAGAAAACAAAAACAAACAACCCCGAGCAGATGCAGAAACAGAAACTACTACTAGTAAAGGTTAAGAGATTACTATTTCATAATGGTGGCGCTCTGCTGGTATAGCAACTAGATAAGATGGGGGAATGTCACGCACACAAAGGCTGCTGTATTTTACCCTTGGAAAGATGTCAAGAGGATCTGCAATACTTTGTACAGACAACCCAGTGAGAAGACCATATGTATATAAATGAATACAGATATAGATAGATAAATGTCTTTGCTTTTCAACGTGAATCTGAAAAAAAAAAGTAGGAGATGCCTATACAGATTTTCTTGCTGGCTTCCCCTTTCCCCTCCATCCTCCCCAAGTGTGTAATTTTAAATTGTTATTTATATTTCTAAGGGTTAAATTCAGGAATGTTCTTGGGATGTGCGGCAATTTACGGCGTGTTTGCGGAGCGTTTGCAGTACTTCCCCGTGTCAAATAAAGACAAGCCACGAATGCCTTCAGCGGAAAAACCCACGCCACGGTCCCCGATGTTTATTTCACGCTCCCTTACCGCGCTT